>JAQQSQ010002104.1:0-11379 GCA_028627145.1 Eidolon dupreanum
CTCTATCAGCTGAGCGACTATCGACTTGTTTCCCCCTTCCTAGGTACAAACAGTTTTTTCACTCCACATTTGAGAAAACCGAAGACTGGGAGTGCAGAAGCGTGTCCCAAATCGTGCCTCTCAGGCGAGAGCCACAGGGGAATTGAAACCTGCGCTTAGCACAATTGAGGGTCCGGGGAAGTTGCTGTGTCTTAATTCGTGAGACCGTGAAGATGGAGAAAGGGACTTTGCAGATGTAATTAAAGTTACTACTCAGTTGTCCCTAAATTAGAAAGGTCATCAAGGTAAGTATCCTCGTAGGAATCCTCACAGGTATACTTGAAGGTATCTTCATAGGTTCAGTATAACCACACAAACCCTTAAAAGTAGAGACAGAAGAGGGAATCATAGAAATTCAAAGTACAAGAAGGATTTAGTGGGGCACGGCTGGCTTTGAAAACGAAGGGGCATGTGACAAGGCATGTAAGCAGCTTCTAGAAACTGATCATGACCCCTGGCTGAAAGCTGGCAAGGAACCAAGGACCTCAGTCCTACTGTCACGTGGAAATTAATTCTGCCCATAACCCGAGTGAGATGAGAAGCAGACTCTCCCCGACAGCCGGCAGGTAAGAGCCCCGCCCACTCGGCACCTTGATTCAGATTTGTGGGACCCTAAGCAGAGAGATCAGCGAAGCCCACGAGGACTTCTTACCTACAGAACTGAGACATGAGGAATTGCTGACATTGGCAGCTGCTTAGTTTGAGGTAGTCTGTTCTGCTAGTGTATGGATGGAAAATGAACACAGAATCTAAGCAAATCAGAGGCAAATCTGAAACGTTTGCAGAGCATAACGAAACTAAGGCTGCCGCTCACTCACTTCCCCACATCCAGCTTACGATGAAAACCTCACTCTCGATCATCCCGTCTCCTTAGCCTCTTTGTCCTGAATGTTACCAAAACTGATACCAAAACTATGAATTTGTATGCTGGCCTTCCCGCTGAATCGCAACCCACTGATTTCCTTGTCTGACCGTCTCTCTCTCTTCCTTCGGTCCTGTTTCTTCTACACTTTTTTCGTAAACAAAATACAAATATTTGAGTAACTATTTATGAGCGGTAGAGATATGACTCCGTGTACGTGCGATTTATTTCCAGTGTGGATTCTCATCTAACGTATAATAAAGTTCGAGCTCCTTATCGGGATCTCTGTGACCCTCCTAAGTGGGTTCCTGATAACGTCCTCTATCTTCCTTTGTCCCAACCCGCTGCCTTCTGGAGGGATGGTCGGCTTTCTTATCCCTCCCAGGGACTCTGCAGGTCTGGAAAGTTCTTCAGTTTTCATGACTCGGTCAGAGAGGAAATGGCAAGTCTTTGGGCCACCAAGCGTAGGAGCCCTTGTCATCTAGCATATGATACCAGTGCACGACGGGGCTTTCAGTAAGGTTGAGATTACTTATAGAGTCTTCACATGGGAATTTTGAGAAAGTTGAAAGGATACTAGGGAAGAACGTGGCCCATGACATAGACTTTGTAGATGAGTTTAACATTGAAAATGTGATAGGAAACATCCAGGCAGACCCCAAGGGAATCATCCATCCCTTCCGACCAGGGTTAGTCCTCACAGGAGTGTCCTCGGGATGTGACCTCTGCCCTACTCTTGATGCAGAGGGTCTAGTCACCTGAGTTTTCTGTCTTCCGCTGTCGGCTGGTGCCAGGATGATGTAAATTACTCCTAAAAGAGGAAGTGCCCACGTGTCCTGGCCAGGGTACCCCTAACGAAACCTGTACAATGGCTGTCTTCTACCTCTAATTAAGTTCCTTTTGTCGTATTTTCATAATATTTCATATTAGGCTATCTTTACCACAGAACCTATGAGCCCCAGAGGTGACTGGAACCAAATTAAATAACGCCCCTGATGTTCATTTGTAATCTAAATCATTAGGATGAAGTACACCGTGGATAAAGTAGAAGCCCCTTAACCAATCTCCACGCAGCTGGCTCCCCGACTCCACACAGTGTGTTCTTTCTCTGTGTCGCCCATGCGAGCTCTGGCTGCAGACGCAAAATCTCGTCGCCAATGGCCTGGCCTCGTGAGACAGGGAACCCACGTCAAGGTGCTTCCAATCTCAAGGGCCGCCCTTCAGACCCGGTCCACTGGCTTTGCCTGTGACTTTCAGATTGGACCGAGAACTTCACACTCCCCAGTCACTGTGCCACTGGGTCAATGACGAATCCACTGACCATCCCAAGTGAATGTTGGTCGCCAAATGCCATTGGGGGCTAGCCTAAAGGTGACTGGCTACGGAACTTTTCCAGACATATAGAAAACCGAATGCAGGGTGTGATCTTGGGTTAGATCTGTGACTTTAGATTGGAGAAACTGACAGAATTTCAACACATAATGTGAATTAGAGACTAGTGCATCAAGGTCAAGGTTGTTGACTTTGATAATTGTAACGTACTTACATAGGATGTTTTCGTTCTTCTTAAGAAACAGACACTGAAATATTTAGGGGTCAAACAGCATATAACTTATTCTCAAAAGGTTAGGAGAAGAGAGAGAGAGAGAGAGAGAGAGAGAGAGAGAGGTGTGTGAGAGAGGGAGGGAGAGAGAGAGACAGAGACAGAGACAGAGACAGAGACAGAGACAGAGACAGAGAGAGGGAGAGAATGGAGCCAAATGTCAACAATCGTGAATCTGTGTAAAATGTATACAAGAGTCCTGTGGGCTATTTTTGCTACTTTTCTGTAAGTGCAAAATAACGCTAAAAGAAAAAATTCCCAAAATAGTAAACGTTAGCATGCAGAAGCACAGATAAAGCTGAGATAAAGGTCACTCTTGAGTGATGGGGTAGCAAATCCGCTAATGAGTGTCGACACTTAAAATAGGTAGAATGGAGTTGTCATCTCTGAGAAAAGATACTGGCTACGAATCCAATGATGAATACATAAATATTAAACAGACGAAGCTCACCAATAACTATGAGGGGGCAAGATCGCAACACACGGGGATTAATCTCCACTGCATTTGTTTTCATCTGCAGTCGCCGGTTAAACGAGATTGAGCGCCCAATGTTTTTTTCAATTAATTCTACATAGAAAAGCCATTTGTATGGTTACAGTCCAAGCCCTGGCGATGTGGGTTGTTTACCTTCCAAGTGGAAAGAACGAGAAAACACGAAATGTCTTCTGGGCTTTCCTTTACCATTTCCTTCCTTTAGGTGGCCGCTGACCTACCAAATATTTTCCTTGACTTTGAAAAGAAGTATTTGAAGGAGACACATGCCCGCACGACATGGAAACAAATGACAGGATACTGCATCGATTCTGTAAAATCGAAATATCTGCATTACGGCGCCTCAAGGTTCGCAAACCCTTCCTAGTCTCCGTACTCATGTCTTCCAACAAATAGAGATTTGGAGACCGCAAACAATTCGCAACCGCTAAGATCCACTTGAAGCGAAAAACAAACAAACAGAAAATAAACCACTCTGATGTTAGAAAATGATGCTCTGCAAGTTTCCCTTTAAACACTTGGCCCCACGATTCCCCGGCCACAGGTCACGCCTGGGGGATTATCTCTCCCTCTCTTCTGTTCTCACTCTTGCTCCCAAGGCATTTTGTTCATCACTCATCCGTCCACCAAGCGGACTGTGCAGGAGAGAGCTATCGACCTTCAGACCTGCTCTCTCGACTTCGGCGCGTTCACCTTGCGGAAGCTGAGTGATATCGTGGTGCTTCTGCAGCTGCGGCTGCTGTTTGCTGCCTTCCCAATGAGTAAGCGCAGAGCTGCAGGAAGACACCCCCTTCCCATCTCCCGTGGCCTCAGGGTTCGGACCTGACGTTAAGATGCCTCTGTACGTTCAAACCGTCTCCCGGGCTGGACGGTCTAATGCCGCGGCCTCGACTCAAGAATTGCAAATGAATAAATAAAGAACGGATGGTTTGGCAGTGCCCAGAGGAGGAAGCAGCCAGCAGAAATGGGAATCATTTATATCATCCCAAACTCTAAGCAAAAAGAACTGCTATCGTTTAAGGATTATGGCTCTGAGGATACGATAAATCCCAAATAAGTTTCTCCTAAAATTTACCTCCGCCTAGTTTATAATATCTCACATATCAGATCCAATGGTTCGAAGCTTCCTTGAAAAAAAAAAAAGTGAAGTTATATATCAAAAGCTTCCTTGCTTTCATAAATTGAGTCTTACTTCATCTTTGTCTTATATTCCATTAATGAACCAGGTCCGAACTTCTGGACGCACGGAGGTTAAGCGAGAGCTCACTAGGCTGAAGTGACCCCATTATAAGATCACAATTCATGACTGTGAGAGAAAAGATACACAGAGGAAGTGTGAAAACTCTCTCCGTCACACGGGGACGTGGAGCCATGCCACGTGAGTGGATTAGATCCGGCGTGGGCATCGTGGCCAGCATGGGGCCGATTGGCTTCTGCGGTGGGACAGGCAAAGACCCCCGAGTGGGAGGTGGGGAGGGGGAGGGTTCTCGAGCCATGCACAGAAGGAAAAGGGGGTTCTCGGCGGAGCATAAAGAGGAATTCAAACACACGCCACGGTCAGAGGCTAAAGGAAAGTTTACTGGACAACGGGGAGGACGCCGCGGACGGCGTGTTCTCCTCTCAGAGGTACAGTGACAGGGAGCAAGCGAGACTCGGAGGGACAGAGACAGTGGAGACAGACGAGGACAGTGACAGAGGCAGAGCGAAGGCACTGACAGGGGCGGACAGGGATGGACAGGGACCCCGATGCTCGGGAATTCAGCTTATACCCCAGTCTTTCGCTCCTGCGAGTGACAGTGCGAAGACGTTGTCACCCGTCTCCTTCGACGTGGACACACAGTGAGGACGGGAAGAGCATGTCGCTGGAAAGCGAAGGGCCTGCTGGCCGTCCCCAGCCTGGCCATAGCTTTGGCCGTAGGGGACGGACGCTTTGACTCCGTTTCCTGTTTTCTCTTCACAGGGGTGGGCGATGGGCTGTTCGCTGTCCCAGCAGAAACCTCCCAGGGGTCCCCCTGGGCAGGGGTCCCCCAGGCTGGCCGCGGGGCTCATCGGCACCGTGCAGGCTCTGAGCGTGGCCGATGACACACTGTCCTCCCTCAGCCTCCCGCGTCATTCCCTCTCAGACATGTCATCCCCTCATCCTTCAGTGGGGGACGAAGGCTTGTCTTCTGTAACTTCCTAAAGCTGACATAGGGCTGTAGTCCCTGCCTCCTGGGAGTAAAAATCTCCGAAAGCCTCTTCCAAGGGCCTGAGGGCAGAGGAGGTGAAGTCTCCCAGCAGTGGAAAGTGGCAGGAAGCATGGATGGATGTGACAACTAATGCGACAGCCGTCGGGGAACTTAAGAGAACTTGGTGGGGCCCCTTGCGTGCGTGTGGAGGGGTGACTCTGGACAGACCGCAGGGAGGGAGCTGCAATGCTTGTAGGAAGCCCTGGCATAGAAGGGCCATCGGAATGGTTTGGCACCAGGCCCCCCACACACGCGCTTTGTGTGATGGGCAAGGGGGCTGCCCCCTTTCTGACTGCACCTCCTTTCCCAGAACGAGGGGATCCCCCACACCTGATCCTGATGTGCGGAGGGGGATCCTATTTTTAGTGCTGGTCTCACAACTGGAAAAGTAAATCACCCCACGTCGCCTGTCTGCCCGTCACTGTGCGGGCGGCGTTGGAGAGAGGCCCACGGCCCGGGTCGGGACAGAGCGGGCAGCTCTGGCTCATCGTAAACCTTCAGTTTCTTTCTCCCGAGGTGGCCTGAGGCCCCACTGTCGTGATTACAACGGATTTCCCAGGACTGGAGCCAGTGAGCACTTGGGCCTGTGTTCTTGGAGGAGGGGGCAGCCCCTTCCTGAGAGGCTCGTCACAGGGGCGAGGGCTGGTGAGGTCCGCCCTCCCCGGCTGCCCAGGGCTGGACGCACGTTCACCCCTCTAATGCCTTTGCTTCTGCAGTTCGCACAGTGATTATGCCTCAGTTCTGACCAGGACACTCCTGGCCAACCAAGATCAAGGCCCTCAAGACCTGCAAGGTTTTTATGGCCTAGGGTCACCTCGACACGGCCCTGGATCATGGCAGCTAAAACTTGTGCCTTCTTTTGTACTCTGCTTCCTCCTCTGCCGAGTCCCAGATATTGGACACCTTAAAAACCTCTGGCAGCCTACGGGGTTGGGGTCCAGCCTCAACTTTTGGAGCTGCCTTTGAATATCTGGCTCAGCCTGAGATTTGAAATGTATAGCCAGGAGTGTCCGGCCCTCAGACTTCGGGCCACTGTTACTATACTCTCTAAAAGCCTCAGAAAACTGGATCGGATGACATAAAACACAGAAAAATTATGTTGATGAAGCACAGAATCCTTGATTTCTACTCAGAAAACTTTCGGATAATATTAGTAGCAGAACAATAGTCCAAGAGACATTGTGTTATTTAGGAGAAAGAAAAACACCACTCTAATTTTGTATCCGCTTCTTTTTCATATTTAAATTTATCTCCAACCTTGTTTAGCCTAAGCACAAATAAAATTTCCTCTCCCGCGGTTTCTCTTCGCAGACTTTCTGCAACGTGCCTCCTCTCTCCGGTTTGCCCTTCTCACTCACTGATTCCTCTTCTGAAGATAAGCGCAGGCATCTAAAAGGCTCACACTGAGAACGAAATGGTTTTCCAAACAGGAGGCGTCAACCCCTGAAGCTGGTCGGACGGCGGCACATTGCAAGCCAAGAAGCAAACGGGTTTGTTAAGAGCTGAATTTTCAGAAGGTAAGATCGTGACTCGCCCACGGACGTAAAATGCATATGTGTTGAAGTCTGTATTCCACTCCTGTGATCGGAGGGAAGCCGGCCAATGTCACGGGCACAGTTTGTCACGAAGCCGACACCGTGCGTGGAGTAACCATGGCAGTGCCGTAGGAAGGGGGATGGGAACGGCACAGGTTGGCGAAGTGTTAACCCAGGTGGGATTCACAGCCCGTCACGTGCTGCTGGACCCAGAAGCTGGCTGACCGGCCCCGTCCCAGACCGCGGGGACCCTACAGTGGGACGCAGGAGCATCCCGCAGACATCACCGACTGCTCCCCACTCCACGAACAGAGGCACAGAAGAGAAACAAGGCTGAACAGAGATAAACCCAAGCCTTCATTCTGTCCTTGGCTCTCTATGATTGGTGATTATTCATAGAAACTAAGAAACAGATAGAAATCAATCCCCCAAACACTTGGGGTCTCACTCCCTGACTCAGAGGAGCCCACGCTCCATCTCCGGACAGTTATTCCTTCTCTGATGACTGCCCCCCGCCTTTGCCCTTGACTCTGGTTCGCCCTTGGGTCTTTCCTGCCTAGGGCTGAGAACCCTCCTCTATTGGCACAGGACGGGAGACCCCACTGCGGGGACTGGCCCCCGGGACACCCGCGAGTGGACGCATAATCTTCATGTAACACCCAGGAGCTCGCATAAGCGTCAGGAAGAGTCGATTTAGAGAGACACGAAGCAGCCGAAACCCGGTGAACTGTGCGGGAACCAGGCAGCCCAGAATGGTGCATGATGGGAAGCTCATGCAGGAGCACGTCTGTGGCCCCCTGTCTCCTCCCAGCCTGACACCCCAGCCCCCCAACACGAGTCCCGATCCCACCTCTTATTCAGCGTCCACACCGAGTGCTGTTCGCACCCTGAAGCCTTATTCGATTCCCTCGACCAGGATGCCATCTTGATCCCTTCCAGACTCCCACAGACGCAGGTCTGTAATTCTTCACAGCGCTTGTCACATGCTAATCTGAATGGCAGTAACTCCTGTGTCTGCCCTGAACCCCGTAGGTGGACGCCACAGCCTCAAGCAAAGACTTCATAGAACAGACATAATGTAATGAACTTTAGTGAGATGAATGAATGGGCATTGCTCATGCCTATTTGGGGTCCTCTCTCCATCTCTTCGCGATCCCACTTCTGTAAGGCACGGAAGAGGTATTTTGGAGCCCTTGCCGCTGTGGCTGGCATCTTGTTTCATTATCTGCTGTGAGCAAGAACCATTACAAACCACCTTGAAAGGATACACGTGTGTGTGCACGCGCGCACACACACTCTTGAGAATGTCTTCCAGACACCCTAACATACTGGGCAGGGTCTAGCAAGCATGCTGGAAGTGGGAGGCCTCGCCCTTGGGCACAGCTACCTGTAGCGAGGCTGAGGTCAAGCCAGCTGTACACACAGACCACACCCTCCTCCAGCAGGTAGATGGCACTGGGGTCCAAAGTCGCTTGTCCTCTTTGAACAGAGGCAAAACCACAGGGGATTAAACCACACCGTCCCCCGGCGTGTGTGCAGAATCCATCAAACCCAGGCGGGGGGAAGGTGGTTTTCACAGAGAAGGAAGAGCATGACTCCCATGCACATCAAAAAAGGAGCACACGTTGCAAATTTTATTTTACTCATTAATAAAGGAGAAACCCAGACAGATGTTCTAACTGGTTCAAAGAAGGGGGGGGGGGGAGCACAGTTCAAAGAGAACAAAGGAATTGAATTGTAAATAGAGGCAAAGCTGTCCGGGGTGGGGGGTGATCAGTCCGTTGAACGAGACAATTTGCATCTCTATCAGTTACCTCTGATTTACAAAGAGATGCGAAACAGCTCAGAGACCAGGAACCGGAGGAAAACCTACAGCCTGAATGGGAGCTGCTGCAGTTTGTCACTGACGTGCAATTTCCCATCCCCCCCCCCCCACACACACAAAACAAGGCGGGGGGAGGAACAGAAAGCTAATGCCTGCTTTCTAATATCTTTGCAGGGCACTGTTTCATTCCCGAAGAGGCCATGTGACACGGCCTCCCCGTGTCTCTGAAGGCTGCTGGGATATCTTTGTAATTCTGCCTGTTTACTTTGTTGAGCTAGTGTAAGAAGGTTCCTCTCATTTGCAAAGAGAGCCTTTGATGACATTCCTGTTGACACACACACACACGCACGCACGCACGCACGAGAGCATGCACACACAAACGCTCAAAACTTGCAGATGAATTGCTGTGGTTCAAGCCAGACCTCGGTCACTCTGGACGGTGATACTCGCGAAGGATCACACGCTTCGGGAGTGCCTCAGTGGCGGTTTGTGGTCCAGAGAAACATACGATCTAATAGATATTGGGGGGAAAAAGGCAACTGCATTTGGAACAAGGGCTAAGGGTCACATCACCATGATCACTACGCAGGGCGAGTATCTCTTCCTGAAATGCAGATGGTCTGAATGCAGGGAGGAGGGAAGAGAATGAAAAACGCGGATCCAGCCGCAGTCAGAGCCTGTGGCGTGCTGACCAGCCCTGTGCCCAGGCCAGGGGACCCCTGCACAACAAAGGGAGACTTCTGCTGGCTTGCTAACCGCCCATCCCCCACACTGTGAAGCGGAAACAGGGGCCAGGAGTCATTCCCTGTGGCCACAACCCAAGGATTAAAGGCTGGGGATGGCCGGAGGGCATTACACTCTGCATATTCTCACCTTTTCAGCTCCTACCCTTCCCCCTCCTCTCTGTGTGTCCACATCCAAGGAAATGGGCAACAAAGTCTTTTAGACTGTAACTGACAGGTTCTGGAGAATGAGATACAGAATTCCCTGAGCACTCAGTGCCTCTACTGTCCCTCACTGTCCCTCTCGCTCTCTGCCTCTGAGAGGGGACCACACGCTGTCTGTGGAGTGTCACCCCTTGTCTATAAACTCTCCTTCTGACTCTAACTCTGGGGTGTGTGTTGAATTCTTTCCACACTCGCTCAAGGACCCTCTTCTGTCGGTGCAAGCCTTGGTCTCCCCCCACTCGGGGACACCCGCCTTGTCCTGCATTGGTCTGGCAGCGCATGACCAGTGTCTGTCCTCGGCAACCATAGACTGAAGCTGAGTAGAGCATGCGTACCTGTCCCCACCCTACCCGGCGTGCCCACCTGCAAATTCCATCCTTTAGGGTTTCCTGCTGGGTCCTTGCCGGCTTCCCCTTGCAAGCCCTGCCTCTAACTCCCACCCCTGTGTCTGGCCTATAGAAAGACCCTCCCTCACCGCTGTCCTGGCCCCCTCCTGGGGCACAAGCTGCTCTAGTATTCTTTTGTCTTTATTTTGACTTTATTTCACATGCTGTGACTCCGTAAAGCCTTTGTCACAGTTGCTAAGGGTGCCTCACACGTGATCCTGCTTTGTGGATGTCTGGTCCCCAGCGGAGAACTCCCGTGAGATGGGCATCAACTGTCATTCAGACGCAGCTTGCCCTCAAACTCACTGACGTTCAATGGGAGGAAAAAAAAAAAAAACAAGCACTAAGTAAACATATTTTGACCTCACTGTGTAAATAGATTTCTATAAAAGTTCCAGATAAAATTCTACTTCTGACTTTAGTGCCTAGAGAACACTTCTTTTAAATGTATATTTCTGATTTTAAACATCTGCCCATTTCATTTTGATTCGTAGTTCTTTCAGTTTTGCTTTATTTCTTAACTGAGAATTCATTCGCTGTCAAAGAATGATTTAGCTACGTTTATTCTTTTCTCACAGACATGCTTGATACAAATTAATGACTAAAATAGATGAAATGGTCTTTCGTTAGGAAAATTATAAATGCTTAAGTCACCCCGTTTTACATATTCTCCACGATAATAAGTTGCTCAATAGACAATATTAAACACAAAAGCTTCTACTTTTGAGCTATATTAAAAATTTTGTTCCACCTGCTAGACTCAGAGCTGGAAGTTTCCCGACAAATGAATAGTTTTATGGTCCTCGAGCCTTTTATTTTCTTTAGTTATGGACACTTTTTCTTTCAAATAAAATTTAACAAAAACAATTCGTTTCAGTATGATAAAGACAGACTAGAAACTTGCCAGGATTTCTTAGAGTACTAGGGAAAAGGAAAAAAGTCCATCTATAGCAAAGAAAAATCTTTTTAAAAAAACTTTTTTAGAGGAAAGAGTTAAGTTTTAAAAATTGGTTTCCGCAAGCATCTGGATGAAAAAAAATGTCTGTTTTTCAACAACACCTAGACTGACAAAGGGGAATAAAATTGGCACCACCTGAAATTAGTACACAATGTCAAGAGATGGATAGAAAAACAGTTGGAAATACGCATCAGAATCTTAAATAAACATGTCTGTCTACTCAACAATTTACCTTAGGAATTTGTCCCAGGAAGATAATCAGACAAATGAAAAAATATCTATTTTTGTTTAAAATAAAGAAAAGTTTAGAAACACTATAAATCATCATCAATAGGTTGGTTAAACAAATTATAGTACAGTTTACACAATGAAACACTAGGAAGCTACTTAAAATAATAATAGAAATGATAAGTAGATAGATTAGATGATAAATACAGATAGATGATAGATAGATGATAGACAAGTAGGTAGATAGATGATAAATAGGTGATAGATAGATAGAT
>JAQQSQ010002105.1:0-11377 GCA_028627145.1 Eidolon dupreanum
GGCTCCCGACGGCGCCGTCCCCAACATGAGCCCTGGGGACAGGCTGCCTGGAGTCGTGCAGGGGTCAGGCAAGCTGCACGGCCAAAGCTGGCAGCCTGGGGCCCGGGGGGCAATCGATGAGCCTCTGTGCTACTAGATTTTCTTCGGGTAAAATGTGTTTTCTTACGCTCGGCCCAGGATTTCTTATGACGCGTAACTTTCTGACTTGCTGGGACGGAGGCATCGCGATCACACAGTCATCTCAAGGCGGAGTGACCGAGGGCGAAGGCCCCGGGGCGGCGGTCACAGCACCTGCTTCACACCCGGCTCCCGCAGTTACTAACTAGCAAGCCGGGGGCCTCGGGCTAGCGCCTCGACACCCCCAAACTCCAGCTTCCTCGCCTGTGAAACGGGGTCTTGGCCTCCGGTTGGTCGCACCTTTGGACAGAAGGCCGGATCGGCATCTGCTGGTAGGAGACAGAGTGGGGGCTACCTCCCCGCGTCCGTGTGCGGGGCTGCGGGGGGCCCGCGAGCTGGTGGAACGCCGCCTCCAGTGTGTCCGCCGGGGTCTTTCTGGAAGAAACTCGCATGTGAAGCTGTCGACTGAGTGAGGAGGAGCCTCCGCCCCAAGACGGTGGCCTCGTCCATGGAATTCGAGGACGACGAAAAGGCAGAGGTGGGAAGGCGGAGAAGTCGCGCTCACTGCTCGAGCTGGGACGCCCACCTTCTCCAGCCCCAGACATGAGCGCCCCTGGTTCCCAGACTCCGGGCCCAGACCATGGCTGACATTGTCTGCACCCCAGTTCCCAGGCCTGGGGACTCGGACTAGATTACCCACGGCAGATCACGGGGCCTCTCTGCCTGTCTAGCTGCATTCCTACTATCTATATACTAACAAATAGAGAGGGAGTCATTTTATACATGCTCTATTAGTGCTATGTCTCTGGAGACCCCGACTCGTACGATATGGTCATAATCATTGTGTATGTTGCCACTGCATGTGTGTGTGCATGTGCGTGTGCGTGTGCGCGTGTGTGTGCATCCATGTGCATCTGTCAAACACAGAAGCAACCAAACAGCGTTTCCTCTGTGTTTCTGGTTCGGTGTTGGCTAAACCAGTGTAGGGTGCCAGGGCGTTGGTGAGACGTCTCCCGTTTACTATTCGCAGAATTACCTAAAGGACAGAAACTGATCACAGGTCCAGGGGCCCCACGAGAGAGTATTTTGCTGGAACCTTTGCCTGAAATTGATCGTTGCACATGATAATTAAAACCTATCATTGTTTTGTAGAGACTGTTAACCGCCAGCTAGAAAGAAAGGAGCCAAGAGCCGTATGACAGAAAGCAGACCTCATGCTGGATTTATTTGGAAATATGGGAAGGGATGTTTAATGAGTTGATGGAGTGAGCGGGAGGGACGGCGGGGAGGGGCTGCGGCTGGGGAGAGCGTGAGTCACTGAGGGTCAAAAGCTTTTACCGTTCGGTTTCCTTTTAAGTGCAGTTAAATGCGGAATCTCTCCTGAAATCACAAACCCTTGTAAACTAAGAATTTTATGTAAACTTGCATCTCGGCCGTCGAGTTCATCTCACTTTAGACTATGTTTCGATGAGCGGTGTTACCCATGATTAAGACGGCGATCCTTCCAGAAGGAAGGAGGAAAGCCGGCCCAGGTGCCCGTCTCGGCACACGCGTGCTGCGTGTTTGTCATTTTTCCCTGTGGTCGTGTTCTTGTTCTGTTGTTCTATTTCTTTTTATCTTTAGAGCTTTATCAGCAGAGAACCCAATTAACAGTCCTGCCAAGGGGCAGAGGTGGATCCGGGTGGGCCTTATGTTTATATTACATGGGAGGTGCTTCTTTGAGAAATATAATAAAATGCCGTTCGATACAAAGCCTACCGCCACATGCAGATGGCTCCCGGGGCCTCAGAAGGGACTGGGCACATGGGCGACCCCTAAGTCACGCTTCATCAGCCTCGCCAGAATCCTGCGCTGGCCCCGCCCAGTCCCAGCTCCCGCCTCGGTGAGGGGTCCCTTGACGAGCTCTGCACAAAACCTCAGCCCCTGAATGCCAGCCCTGGGAATAAAGCCCTGCTACCTTCTGAGATACGAGCCCACCGCCAGCTGGTGTCACCCATTCCTTCATCCGGTCGAGTCACAGTGCGCCTACAGTCCCCTCAGCGCTCCACATGCCCCTTCCGTGCTGCCCCCGAGGTGCTGAGATGCTCACGGGCGCTCCGGGGTCCGAGGCTGTGCCCATGAGTCAGCCCGTGCAAGTCCTCAGAGGGAGTGGGTGCCTGCACTCAGGCACGAGGGGCGTTAGGAAGTAACTAAGTGAAGAGGCAGAAAGGAATTAGGCAAAGAAGCGAGGGTAAACCAGTAACACAAAACTCAAATTAAGTGGTAGCCGTGAGCATGAGAACGGAGGCAACTGGTTAAAAAGCAGGTGTCAACAGAAGACTCGTGGAAGCAAATCAACGTCCCATCACCCGAGCACACATGCATGCCTGCACACTCATGTGCACCACACGTGCACACATACACACATGCACCACACGCACACACATGCACACCTGCACGCACAGATGCACCACGCATGCACACCTGCACAGATGCACGCATGCATGCACGCATGCATGCATACATGCACACCACACAAAATACACGTGCATGCATGCACACACATGCACCACATGTGTACACGTGCACATCTGCACACACATGCACCACATGTGCACACATGCGCAGCACACAAAAATACACATGCACACATGCACACACATGCACCATGTGTGCACTCCTACACACTTGTGTGCACACATACACTACATGCGCACACATGTACACTGCACACCACACACAAAATACATGTGCACACACATGCACCACACGTGTACACGTGCACATCTGCACACACACCGTGTGCACACATGCACAGCACACAAAAATACACATGCACACACATGCACCATGTGTGCACTCTACACACTTGTGTGCACACATACATGTGCACACATGTACACTGCACACCACACACAAAATGTGCACGCATGCACATACATCACACGTGCACACGTGCACACCATACACACGTGTACCACACATGCACACATGCACACACCAGCCCCTTCCCGTGGAGTGAGCGAGGGCTCTTCGCGGTTCCTTCTCTCCTGCCCTTGGGAGCAGGGCTGGGCGCAGCCTCCCTGGTGAGCTATTAAGTCCCCAAGCTCCCCAGGAGGTGTTTTTCGTTGTTATTAGAAGGGCAGCCAGGATGGGGACAGTGCCCCTGATATGGTCACCTTTCAGTGGCATTCAAACAAGTGGAGGGTCAGAGACAGTCTGAGAAGAGAAGCGCACATGTCGGTAAGAGGTTCGCTATTTACTTTCTGAACCTTTGCTCCTCAGCTAAGTCATCCCTCCCTCAAGGAGCCTCGCAAAGTCCCACTACGCGGCCTCGTGACAGGAAGCCTGCCTCTCTCCTTGGAGGCACCTGTCATTGTGTAATTATTCAGGTATCTATATGACTTGTTGATCATAAATGAACGGAGGGAGGGAGGAACGGGGAAGGGAGAGAGGAAGGAGGGATGGGTGGATGGATGGACAAATACGTTTATAACGCGACGGTCCAAAACCCACCTCCAATGCTAAGCACTGCAGCAGGCTTCGAGGAGAGTCCATCTATCCGTCGATCACTGAAGAGTTGTGCAATCAACACCTACGAGCTCTTCAAAAACTGACTTGCAATTCCCCACCCTCGACCAAGCCGGCGTCGTTGAATGAGGTCCCCAGGAGACCCTTGTCCTACTTACGGAATATCACGCTGACAAACACGGATTGGTCTGTAACTGATTTGTGGAGCTTATGCCACTGGGATTTGTTTGTCAAAAGTTCTGGCAGGAAATGGGACTTAAATTATCCCTAAAAACCTGCTCTCTCTGCACCGAGCCAGTCAATCTGCACACTCGAAGCAGACGGCCAGGCGGCCGCTCCCACAGCAGACGCGAGCGTTTTGTTGGAATTTCTCATTCTGTTTATACTGACGCGGGACGGGCTGGGGGTGACCCAGAGTCACCGCGCGGCGTTGCAGGCGCAGGAGCAGCAGGTCCACGCCCGTCCCTCCCCCCACCGTCAAGGCCCCGCGCCCCACACGAACACAAGCCGTGCCCGGCTCACTCCCCACGCGCCCCGCTTCCCACCACGGATCACATCCCGTAATGGGGCTCGCGAAGGCGAACGGCGATTTCTTCTGACACCCCCAATTCCATTAAGTCTTAAAGCCCAAGCAGAGCTAGACCCTGAGTATAAGATGTCACATTAATATGACAGAAGACCGGGGCCGTGCGGGGCTGGTAACCCCAGCTGGCGTTCGCTCGGACGGGCTCCGACCAGCGTCCCGCTGGACGTAGCTGGGGCAGAGCTGCCCCCTCCGAGGTGAGGACCCCACAGCTCCTACGCGTCTGGGCTGCGGCCACCCACTCCCCCCGCTCCTCGGCCTCTCGGCTGTGACTGCCCCACAGCAGCATGGAGCTTGGAGACCCACCATCCCCTTGGTCACCTGCCTGGCTGGGGCGTCAGGGCCTCCACTGGACGAGCCTCACACTCGCCTGGGCCGGCCCAGCGCTGGCTCCTGGGGCCCCGCTTCCAACCCCAAGCCTGAACCCCAGGCCACACGATTTATCTCTGACTGTAAAGCCTGTTAAACCTTTTTTTGTTCTGCTAACATTAATCAAAATTATTCCAGAAACAAATTTTAAAAAACTAAGTGCTTGCAGGCACCTCGGAGACTATGGAGACAAAGCTCCTCCGTGAGGGGCGTTGGTCGGAAGGGCCCGGCGTCCCCTCGGCCCAGCCTGGAGCCCTCCTGTCGCCGTGCTGGGCAGACGGAGGTGGAGAGGAGGATGCTCCCCACCGGGGGAGGGCAGGCCCGGGCCCCGGAACCGAGGAGAGCAGCCTTTGAGTGGCCATTTTAACTTAGGGTTAGTTAGTTTTATCTCGAGGACTCGAAGAGCGAGGCCTTCTGCTTCTAGGCCATGCGGCGGGCCAGGAGCCAAGGCCGAGGTCAGGGAGGGGACCGTCTGGCAATGTGCCGTGGCAGCTCTAGACTGTGGGTGCTGGCCTCTGCGTGCCACCCTCGGGGGTGGGGGGACAGGGGGATGCAGGCTTCCCCCCTCAGGCTCCTTTCCCTCATGTCTACAAAAAGTGAGATAACAGTGTCACCTCTGACGGAGCAAAAGCCAGAATGCAATGACACTGACCTGTGAGAGATCAGGCCGGGCCCCTTCCTTTGTTCCCTTCTTCCTTTCTTTTAAAGCAGAATTTCCGAATCAAACTATACTTAGCAAATCATAGAAAAGGCCTGAAACTAGCATGAAGTCAAATGTAGTTTCAGGCCTTAATGTCTTTATGTAAAATCAGGCAAAAACGCAGAATCCCCACAGCCTATCACTCCACAAAGACATGAGGGGAATCTGAGATGACGCCATCCACATGTGCAAGGTCACGTGAACAAGACGCAGCGGTTAGAAAGTGGGTTTGGGGCCAACATCTGTTCCCCCTTTTGTCCTGGGCTTCGGAATATGGTAAGAGCATCGTGTGGCATCGGTGACATCCACACGGCACTCCTCACCCCACACACACGTGAAGAGGGGTCGACCACGAGCCAGACGGAGGGCGTGTGCATAGGGCGTGGCCCCTGCCCGCGCGGATGTCACAGACGTGGCAAGGAGACCTAGCACACACAGAAAAGGCGAGGTGGCAAAGATCGTGCCATTAACAGTCGTGTCTGTTGACGAATAACTTGGTTGATGACACATTGTCGATGATAATACTTGGTGAATATTGAGAAGCAGAGTCTTCAAGGCCAGAGGGAAGTGCTGCACTTGGGTGACTTGTTTTGGGTGGAATCTCCCTGAATTATGCAGGAATGGGGTTTATTATGGATGGTATGTTTCGTTGGCTGGTGCTGCCTACCTGCTGAGGCTTTCACTTTCAAAGTATTTCAAAATATATATCAGAAACGAAATGGTGTAAGCATCTGCATTTACATAAAGCAAGCAAAGTGAAGGATTCCATAAGCACAACGCTCTACCTAGCAACTGGCCAGTGTGTGTCTGCATGTGTGTATGTGTGTGTGCATGTGTGTGTGTGCATGTGTGTGTGAATCTGTTTGTTTATTATGAGAGCCTTCATTTTCCAACAGGGTTCTACAGCTCGCAGAAAGCAGGGACGGAGGAACAGAATTCGTTGCTCTGTATTAGCTGGAAGATTTCTAATCAAAACACCTAAAGGGAGGAATTATAGTGCCAGGGTGAGCTTTAATAACAAAAGACGCCGCTGCTACCTGACTTTGCAGAGAGATGGGGAGCCCTAGGTAGTGCCCGTGCCCTGTCGGCAAAGCGTTCACTGTATTTGAATTCCAGGAAGGATTGAAGACGTGTCCTGGTGGGTGGCCAGCTTTAGGAGAACAAGTAGCTGCTTCTCGGTGCCCTTATTGCCCATAAAAGAACATTTCACGTGGTCAACTGCTCAAATTTATGTGGACCCTAAGGGGTGAATTTCCAGGGCTGTGAATGAAGAGACACTCACACGGTTCTCATTATTGTTAATAGAAATTGTGTGTTAACTTCTCGCTCAGTGCCCCTTGTTGAGAATAAATCGTGTGTGTGTGCGTGTGTGTGTGTAAACCCTAAATATCTCTAACTCCCCCATCCCCTGCAAGGGCCCCAGAGAAGAGTATTGTTGCATGTGAACACACTTCTATTTCCCTAGTCTGTCTATATTTCTTCTCCCTGATGATAGTTTTTAGAGCCGCCTTTTAAAGGAATAAGTTGGAAAAGACTGAGGCGAAGGCCGGGCTCCCGGCACTGCCGTGTGGGCGCGAGGACTCGCGTTTGCCTCCTCTGAGCGAGGACGCGAAAAAAGCGAGATGAGCAAGGGAGTGACAATTTCGAGCCGAGTGAAGAAAACGCATCAGAAATGAAAAGGGAATATCAACTGTGCCAAATTCTTTGGAGATGGAGCAGGAATGGAAACAGAAATTTAAGCCCTTTCCCCCCAAAATGTTAACACCAGAAAAATAAACAATGCACAAGGGGGAAAAATGTAATCTTCGCATGCTGTAGGGCTCGGCTCTAAATAATATTTCAAAGTCACAGGGATGTAAAAGTGGACTATTGATCTAACCAAAAATACACTGCCACTCTGTTTCTGGGAGGACGGTGGCAAGGGACATGCGGACATGGGAGAAACGGAGGGGGGAGTCTGCAGCGCAGCCCTGCCGTCCCCAGAGGAGAAGGACGGCCGGCAGTGTCTGCCGCTTGAAGCAAAACCTTTGGCATTGGGAAGGTGGGACCGCTGGGTGACCTAAGGGCTCCTTCTCTTCCCGTGATGAGCCTTATGGAACTGTCTGCTTTCAAAATCGTGTTTATGGATAACACTAATAGAAATTAAAATAAAATCATTAAGGAGAGAGCTATGGGTCCGAGCAGCTTGGAAAAACGGCCGACGCTCCCCTGTACCTGGGCGCCGCCGCCGGAAATGGGCGGGCTGCGTCCCGGGTCCTCACCGCAGCAGAAGCGGTTCGTGTTTGATCTGCTGCGGATTTCGTTTTTCATAATGAAACACCGCAAGACAAGTTAAGAGCGCTTGTCCCCGATTTCAGGTAATCTCAGAATTTGGGGGAAGGGGATGTGCCACCTGCAGCATTCCAAAAAAAAAAAAAAAATGATCAGGGAAAATTTATGTTTGCACTCACTTACGAGTTACACCAGTACTTTTTCTTGAATTTACATGACACTTTTCTTTCAAAGTACTCAAAGCATTTTACGGATTCTGTTTCATGAATTGTCACAACACCCTGAACAGGCTGCCATCCGATCTCACGAAGGGGGAAAGGAGAAGGTGGAGCACAGAGAAGTTCAGCCTCTAGGCCCGAAAGGATGAAAAGGAGACTCTACTGTCTACACAGTGATGAGTTTCCAAGGACAAGAATAAGATTCGATTCACTTATGTTTGTCTGAACAGTCTGGACTATCATTATCTTATGTTGAACATGAAAGGAAAGGGTGAATAGTTTCCCTAGGGGCTTTGTGAAAACAAATTATAACTAAGCTAAAAAAAAAAATTTAAGTAAAACTGCCCAAACTAGTTCTAAGGATTATTTACCTGAGGGATGTTAATAGGTCCAGGGAGGGGGAGGAAAAAGCATTTGGTCACCAAAAAAAAAAAATTGAGGGATAGCCAAAACAATCTTGAAAAACAACAACGAAGTTGGAGTGCTCACATTTCCTAATTTCAAAACTTACTACAGAACTACAGCAATCAAAACGGTGTGGTACTAGCACAAGAACAGACTCTGGGCCGACAGACCAGGGCAGCGAGCCCAGGAACGGACCTTCGCGTGCATGGTCAAGCGATTTTTGACAAGTGCGCTAAGATCAGTCAGTGAGGAAAGGACACTCTCGTCACCAAATGGTGGTGGGACAACAGGACAACCACATGCAAAAGAATAAAATTAGGTCCTTATCTTATACCATATACAAAAAAATTAACTCAAAATGGATCAAAGACCTAACCACAAAATCTAAAACTGTAAAACTCTAAAAAGAAAACACAGAGGAGAAGTGTCATGACTTCAGATTTGGCAACGATTTTTGGATATGTCCCCAAAAGCCCAGGTGACAGAAGAAAAACTAGATAAATTGTGTTTCATAAAAATGAAAAACTTTCATACATCAAAGGACACTCTCAGAAGAGTAAAAAGACACCTCACAGAATGGGAGAAAATATTTGCAAATCCTATATTCGATAATGAACTAATATCCAGAATATATAAAGAACTCCTACAACTCAACAACAAAAAACAAAAAACCCAGTTCAAAAACGAGCGAAGATATTCCTCCAGAGGACGTGAAAAGATATTCCTCCAACAAGCACATGAAAAAGCTGTTCAGCGTCACCGGTCCTCTGGGAAATGCCAATGAAAACCAGGTAAGGTAGCAATCGACACCCACTAGGGTGACTCTTAGCGAAATGACGGGAAGGGACGAGTGCTGGCCAGGGTGTGGGGGAGTGGGGACCCCGTGCGCCGCTGCTGGGATCACGCGGTGGTGCAGCTTCTGTGGAAAGCGCTCTGGCAGCTCGTAGAGCCCACGTGACCCCGCGATCCCGCCTCTGGGGACTCGCCCAAGGGCATGGAAAGCAGAGACCCGAATAGACACTCAGACCCCAGTGTTCACAGCGGCATCAGTCACCATGGCCACACAGTGGAGACGATGCAGGCAGCCATCAGTGAGCAACCGGATAATCGAGGCGTGGTGTGGTGTAACCGTGCGGTAGATGAGTATTTGGTCTGAAAAACAAAGACAATCCTGACACGGGCTACAGCGTGAACGGACCAAAAGGACAAATGCCGTGTGAGGCCACTTTTATAAGATGTCTGGAATACGTGAATTCATAAAGACAGGGTAGACTAGGTGACCAGGGGCTGGGGGACCGGGGAACGGGGGAGCTGTCCTTTACTGGGGATGGAGTTTCAATGGTGAGAAAGTTCTGGAAACAGCTAACGGCAGAGGTTGCACAGCAACGCAAATGTACTTAACGTCGCTGAATTGGACATTTAAAAACTGTTAAAACAGCACTTTATGTTATGTGCATTTTGACAGTAAATAAATGTTTTAAAAATAGAAAAAAATTCCTGCACCGCGTATCGGTCTTATTCATTCTTGGAGACTCACAGGACCATTTAAGTCTCAGAGGCTCCTGCTGCAAACAGTCCCTTAGCTGCGCGCTGCCAAGCGTATCCCACAGACACCGGCGAGAACCCAGCCGGCTGCCGAGGACGCCCCACGGCTGGTCTGGGGTCACCAGCACAAGAAACGGCTCTAGCAGGATTCACAGGACCAGGGGTGGGGGCCCAGCTGGCAGGAGACACCCAGCGAGACGGTTAGGGCAGCATTGTTGAAGGGGCATGACGTTTGCACACACAGATGGTTCTGAAGACCCCGAGAGGAAGGGGTTCACCAGTCATCGTCTGGTATTTTTTTTCTGGTCAACACAAAGTGGCAGAAACCCACGCCACATCCACAGGACAGCCGACAGGCCGGGTGTCCTCTCCTTGTTGCGAAGGAGAAAAGGCAAAGTAAGGGCCCATTTAGGGGGCATCGGAGGCGTCTCACGCAGGCCTCTCCACCCCGCGGATCCCCGCGGAGGGCATTCGGGCAAGCACAGCCCCGGTCCCCAGCGGCCAGGCGTCTCCCGGGGGCTTCCCAGCAGGCTTGACCCGGGGTGATGGGTTTCGGGGAGGAGGAGGAGCGAACAGCAGGCCTCCGACGTCCTGCGCCCTGCATCCCGAGCGCCTGGTGGTCTTGCCTCGCTATGCGCCCCACTCCAGCTCCACCGGTAAGCGGTCCGGTGCGGTGGCGATGCCGCATGCCCCGTGCAGGCAGCCGTGGAGATTCCGGAGGCGGGACAGGAAACCTTCTGTTCCTGCAGCAGAAGCCTCAGCCGTGGCTGCACGTGAGACCAGCAGGGCACGCAGCCGGGCCGCTGGGCGCCCGCAGAGGTGGGGCCGCCGCCTGGGCCACCACCTGGGCCGCCGCCTCCCCCGGAGCTGCAGAGCCCAGCACCGGTGAGCTGGCCGGGCAGCCCCCTCTGCATTCTCTGTTTTGAATAATTTTGCATCTTCCATCCCCCGCAGGCGCCATCCGTCACCCTCCCAGGCGTATCTACCTTGAACCCTAATGACACTGAACAGGACGTGCTGATAGGCTCTGTGACGGCCCTTCCTCCAGGGCCGGCATATTAATTAGCACTTGGGGTGCCTGTGCAGTTTGCGGGCGCTGACTGGTGTGTGACAGTGCTCGCGGCAGGACACAGCCCTGCTCACGCCTCCCGCCCCCGGACATGGTGCCTCCGAAGGGCCCGTCTTCGTCATCAGATGTGCAGGGACACCATCGGCTTATCTCACACACAGTGCTTTCCAAATATGGACAAATGCAGTCCAAGGGTCAATTACAGGCTTATTTTCATATTTACGGACTGAATACCATCCCCCCCAAAGACGCTAATGAGAGCCTCAAGGACAGGCTGATCAAAACACCAGCCGCGGAAGGCAGAGCAGCCGACGGGGCGTCTGCTCGAATCGCTACCTCCCCCCACCCCGCGGCACGAGTGGCCACGTGCTGTGCATGTTCTCCCACCCCAGCCTCTCCCCAAATGAACACTCTTTAAAGTATCTTGACAAAAATCAGTGTTCAAACAAAGGGAAGCTTATTGCTCTCGATTCTCCACTGGCAGAAATAATAACGTTGAACGAACAACTGCGTTCGTTCCGGGGCCGGGGTGTGGCCGTTGCCGGCACGCCAAGCAGGTCAGCCTCGTCGTGGGGCGCTTCGGGGCGTTC
>JAQQSQ010002106.1:0-11377 GCA_028627145.1 Eidolon dupreanum
CAAAGAACATACCCAGAGCTTGAATCTTGGCTTTTAATACCAGTTTCCAGTGAAGAGAGCCAGAGCTCTTAGAGAAATGGTCGCCTCTAGGATCAGAGCAGGACACACACAAGATGAGCTCGGAGCAGTTTGTAGTTCCAGAAAGTAAGGAAGTGTTCAAAACAAACAAGTGGACCCTGCGATGATGGAGGCATGTCAAAGGGACACAAGATACACTGAAGGAAGTTCCAAATGGCCAAAGTTACATCAGTTAGAGCAATAAAAGAAAGTATTATTGGATTATAGCTCAATTTTAGTAATATGTGCTGCTGAAATGAGCACATAGGATTATAGCTCAAAGTATAAAATGCATGTTTCAAGTCAATACTAATAAGATTGAATAACTAAGTACACAGAGGATAAAAGACAAATATCCTACATCAACAAAGTTCAAGTAATTTATGGGGTTACTCCACCCTCAAGGAGGTGGATACGCCACCTTATACTAGTCCTCGTTCCTTAGGCATGAGCTGCACAGTGACTTCCTTCCAAAGATCACAGTATGGAAGTGCGGGAGGGGCCCGATGGAGGAAGCTAAGACACAGTATGTCGGCCTGCTTTTCAAGGTTGGTATGGACAGTGATAAGCCATGTGTACAGTGTGTGCACTTCATATGATGTGATGAGAATAGCATGTTGGTTGTGGGTTTCCTTCCCCAAACTCATATGCCCAATGTAATCATGAGAAAAACAATAGACAAATCCCAACTGTGAGGCATTCTCCATAATACCTGACAAGTATTGCTTAAAACCGCCAAGGTCATCAAAAACATGAAGACTGAAACATTAAATGTAATATGGTAACCTGGGTAGAATCTTGGAGAGTTAGAAAACAGAAGTGATCGCCTCCAATTCAGAGATTTATTTTCAGCTTTGCCCTGAAAAAAACATCTAATGAGGTCTTTAGTCATTTGTAAGGCAAGGACATATTAGACTGTTGGAATTTATTTCAGCTACCTTTGAAGAGAACAAAGTTGAATTATGTTAATCCAAGTAGCATAAGAAATCTTTAGTGTTATTAGAGACTAATTTGTATTTCAATTTATAAAGGAAGAAACTTTCCACAGATAGTTTCAGGCAGATCATAGTAGAGCTACAGATGCCCAGCTTGTGAAGTGACAGACCTGTGTGTCACTCCAAGGTCAGCAGAGACCAGGTATCCTCACCTTCTCAGGGCACTTGATACAGATTTCACATCCACTGATGACATCCCTACTTCTCCTTGGTTCCACTGCTGATCTAAAGGCTCTGCTATTTCAGCTTCTATCTTAGCCTGACAAAAGGAAGTACTTGGCTTCAATTAAAACAAAACTTCACATTCTTTTGGTTTGGAAGTGGCAGGCTTACCCTTTTTCTCCCTTTTTACTATTTTTCTGCTTTCCTGACATTTATTCTCCTTCTAGTTGCTACCTTTGGTGAACTAACTCCCCCATAATATTCTTATTGACCAAGAGGGACAGATCAGAGGTTCAAGGTCTGGTTTAGCACATGACCCACATTTGGCTGATCAGCTGACCTCTTCCCTGTAGCCACAGGAATAATTTCAGGAATGGAAATGTAATAAGACTTGACCTTCCGAAATTCAATTCTGAAATCTGTAGGAGCTAAAAAACAAAGAGTATTTCCCAATGCAATTTTCTTTTTTCCTCACAGTTTCATTGAGGGATAATTTCTATATCATAAAAGACACCCCTTGTAGGTATATAATTAATAATTTATA
Organism: Eidolon dupreanum; assembly: GCA_028627145.1. Classification (NCBI taxonomy): domain Eukaryota; kingdom Metazoa; phylum Chordata; class Mammalia; order Chiroptera; family Pteropodidae; genus Eidolon; species Eidolon dupreanum. The sequence continues at coordinate 1,759 of JAQQSQ010002106.1, forward strand.
ATAAAGCAACAATCACTAAAATCCTGTTAGAACTTTTTCACCACCACAAACAGTTTCCTTGTACCCATATGCAGTTAATCTCTCTTTACTCTGCTTTCTGACTGCAAATTTGCTTTTTCTGGATATTTCTTATTACTAGAATAAAAAAAAATTATGGTCTTTTGCATATCTTTTTTCAAGAAAAAAGCTTTAGTTTATTTGATTTTTGAGAGTCATCTGTGCTTTAACATGTGTCAACATTCTGTTCTTTTTGTTAAGCTGTTCTTCTATTGGTCTGATATAGCATATTTGTAAATCTATGCAGCATGGGATGGACATGTGGATTACTTCCAGGTTTAGCTACTATGAATAATCCTACTGTGGACATTCATTTAACATGATACATTGCACTGTACCTGACACACAGGCATTCAATCAATTTTGTGGAAAGAAGAAAGAAAGGAGGGAAGGATGGAAGGAAGGAGGGAGGGAGGGAGGGAGGGAGGGACGAAGGAAGGAAGGAAGGAAGGAAGGAAGGAAGGAAGGAAGGAAGGAAGGAAGGAAGGAAGGAAGGAAGGAAGGAAGAAGATAGAGAAAAGAAGAAGAATGTTAATTTAGCTTTTCCTATAAAAGGTTTATTTTAAAAGCTAAGTCCTTCACGTAGTGAACAATAAAAATATTTCAGTACTTGCTTACTGTAAAAGCTATAAAGAGATATTGATTTTTCCCCCATTATATTATGGATATTATTATACGTTTAATTTACTACATTTCCTAGCCTTTTGGGGACTACTATATATAACCTGATATGGTCAGGGCCTTCATTTTCATATGATTGTTTCCATTGTTCATGATAACTGTTAAAGTGTTAAAAACTTGTTAGAATACAAACTCCATGAAGGCAAGGATTTCCTCTTCCTTGTTCATCAATGAAAATCTCCTTAATCTAGGACAGTCTCTTGTCAGGCCTTCAATAATTATTCCTCTGAATGAATGTATAAGATTACAGAAATATGATACTTTTATACAAGATTGATAAAATAAAAATAATTGTCTCATAACTTTTCAATGAAATAAACAATTAAATTTATATCTGGTTAAACTGTACACTGGGTTGAAAATTACTACAATATTTTCTAGCTTAGAAAATTATCTCATAAAACATTGAGACAGGTTTATATCATTTGGGTGCTGTTAATATGAGGTGCAGCATAAAGTCAAATTATTAAATTAGAAAATAAAAATGAAATTAATTAAAATTTAAAAACCCACCACTCATAAATAACCATTATTAATATTTAGAGTATAACCTTCCAGGTGTGTTGATACCTATTTCTATATCTATCCATTCATTTATTCCTTTGTCCCTCCATGTGTAACTAGTAGACTCGATATGTCTACTGTTGGTCCTTAAACTCTATTGTTTGTTCTTTCGTTGTCTTTTTTGCTTTGTTTTGCTATTATAGAAGTGTAGCAACATTTCTACAGGAAAAACTTTGCACACATCCATGGTAATAATTTGTAGACTTTAAATTGGTGAGTCTATGCTTATTTTTGTGGTTTTGAGAAAGTGAAGGTATTTAATCACTCAGTAATATAGTATGCGAGTATACTGTCATGCCTTTTAATCCTTAGCATCTTCGAAGATATCTTAACTTTTATGAGGACATTTCTGTAATATAATGCTTTAACTCTGGAGTTTCTCAGACAAAGGGCTGTTTTTCCTTCTTCTGCAGCACACAGAGTTCTCATAACCCTCAGTTTTTCTACAGCTCTGTTGACTAGTTGCACTCTAAATAAGAATGAAAGTTTCTTAAGGCTGTGTACTTTTGATCCCAACTGGGGATGTCTACTGTTGATGATTTTGTAACTTGCACAGTGTTCTTAGTCACCATTATGACTGAAATTACAACACATTTTAGTAATGGTTACAATCTTTGAGTCATTTTTGTTCCGTTGTTTTTTCTCTGTGTTCAAAAATCTAGGCTCTGTGATTTCATGACAGAATGTCTTGGGGATGGACACATTCTATAAGGGTTGCTAGTCACAGACCATTCTATATTATAGTTTGACTTTGCTCATTTGGCCAAAGAGGTTTTTTATTACATGTATTTCGGCAGCAGACTGTTTTTAGAATTCACCAGTTGGGAACTTCATCAATCAAGCAGACTTTTAAGAAAGAAGTAAGTAGAATATGAGCAGTAAATTGCTGAACTTGAATGACAATTGAAAGCAAGAAATCAACTAGTTTTCAGTGTCAAGATTTTCCTATATCAATGTTGTATCATTCTTACTAAAACAAACAAACAAAAAAACAAAAAACAAAACCTGCATCTTTCTTTAAATAAAAAAATACAATAATTTTACATGTGTTTGCTCAAAAAAACAAATTTTTCTGCTTTTAATGAAAAGTAAGGTCATAGAATGAAAATAATTAGAGCTTATTTTTGCAAATACCAAACCTCAAGAAGAATGAGCACATATGATTTCAACTAGAGACCTTATTACTGCAATGCCTGAACATTGCCTTATTCATAACTTCATTTACGCAACAAATATTTACTGAATGACTAATAAATGTCAGGCACTGTGGTAGATGTTAAAGTTAAATAGTCAATGAAATAGATGCTACTCTCACTTACACCAGTACATATCGTCTAATAGGAATTTAGATATTTGAATATACATATGAGAGTATTATACTAAAGGAATAAAGTGTCTGGAGGTGACAAGAGCTTATAATATAGTCTAGAAGAATTAATAAAATCTTTATTAAGAAAATAATATTTAAGACCTTAATGGAAAGTAGGAATTATCTATATGATAAGAGGGCAAGATTTCACACTGGGAATATTAAAAATGAATGCTCAAAGATAAAACAAAGAAAGTGCAATGCATTGTAGAGACTTAAATGAAGACTGCAATTCCTTGAGTAAAGGGCGTTAAGGAAGGAAGAGCAATACAAGGAGAAGTCGGCCAGATCCCCAAGTTAGGAACATTTTGGAGTTTTGATTTTATTCTAAGAGAAATGGGAAAACGTTACAGTGTTCTACATAGGGCACTTCCTTGAGTAGATTTATTTATTTGAAAGAACACTCTAGCTAGTGTTGAGCACTGACTGAAGAAAAACACAGCTTGAGCAAGGACACCAGTTTGAAGCCTGACCTGCTGTTCAAAGGATCCCCAGTGTTAGCACTGACTAACAAAACCAGGTTTACAGGAAAGGGGGCAAAGGCAGAAACAAGTAAACAGATCCGAAAGAGACTCTGAATGTATAATTTTGAGGAATTCATGGTAGACTGTGTATAGACCAACCAGAGAAAGAAAATCCACGGAAGTCCTGAACATTTCTGGGTGGGGCTCCAGGGTTTTGTTGGTGCCACATTCCACATGATTGAGAAAGACCCAGTGCATTGAGAAAAGAAAAAATAATAAGATGAAGCTCATGCATATTGAATTTGACCTTCTTATATGTTATAAGCTATAAGCATCCTACAGGCAAATAGATAAAATATCTGGAACTGAAGCATGAGCTCCATGCAGAGGACGTCGTGACGTTCCTGCACACAGCTGGTAACTGGGGACCTATAAATTATCATCTCACCCGAGGATATGACATAGAGCAAACAGGGAAAAAGGTTCTTGAAGCAAATCATGAAGGAATTTAACCTGAAAATGGAATTTTCAAATGCAAGCTTGTTCCTGCAGCCAGTCAGGTGGTATAAATTAATTAAAAAGTCCAGATGTAAATGATAATAATAATAATAATGGCACAAACTGATAAGTGGTCACTGACATTGTGACTTAGAATCAAGGTTCAGAGAAAGTGATGGGGACTGTAGGGACATCAGGGCAAAAACCTTCAAGGGAGTGCCGTTAGCTCTAACCAATTTTTCTTATTATAAAATTTCTCAAGAACGGCTCAAACTCTGGATGCTAATATAATTTTTAAATATTGACAACTCATTAGTTTAATAAGGCAATGTTGTGAGTACTGAACAAAACATGACTGTGGACCAGATTCTACATAAGGTCATTCCATCCCATGTTAAGGAATGGAATGAGAAAAAAATAAAAATAAAAACAGAGTACCAACAGCAGAGACTGGGGATGTATGAACAAAGGAGCACAAATGCAGTTTTCATCCATAACTAGGTGGTGATAAGCTGTAGCATAATAGAGCTTTGTATTGATATTATTTACAACGTTGCCTTATAGTCTTCCATCTCCTACTGTTCATCTTCATCATGTAGGATTTATGACGTTCCCATGTGCATAAGTTGCAGTGTGAGTTGTTCTACTAATAAATGGGATAGATAGTTCATCTTTTGCAAAAATATTTATTATTTGTGGTTTAATATTTTTTGTACTTCCAACATATTTCAGGAATGTATTCATCCTGACTCTTTTAACTTTAAGATATTTTCTACTCCTTGTCTTTCCTTAAATAGCACAGCAATGTATCCTTATTGGATGGTTTTCTTGATAAAATTTTTGCCAGTGCTCCAAGGAGAACAGAATGTGATTGCCAGGATTTGCGTGGTTGAAATGACAGAAGCGCATTTATATTTTTTAAGGGCTTTACTGGAGAGAAGTCAAACACTATATTGACTTGGCTCTAACAAGGTTTCTCTTATGCACCCTATGAGGCCTTATCCTTTCTTGGCAAATACAAAGTATGAACTCCTTTCTCTTGGGGTTGTGGTGTATCCTGCTCAAGCAGAAGGAAGAACGTGATAACCTAACGAGTGTTTCTCCCATCATGAATATTGTAATCTAAGTCCAACAGACAGCTGCAATTTTTTAAGCATTTCACTTCAAGGTGATTACACTAAAATTATCTTAAAATATATCATATGAAATATATATTTGCTTTAACATACACTGCAGTGTTCTGACCAATTTCTTTCAGCTATATTTTACTTCATCCTAAAGGTTTCAGAAAAAAAACCTTGGGAAAACCAATGTCATGTATTTTTGGTGAAATGTCAAAGCTGAATTTAATTTTTGAAAAATCATATTTTCCTAGGAATTATATCAATGTATTGGATCCTCAATTTTCATGTTTTCTCATAACTTAATTCCAGAATGTACATATGTCACCTTAATCTTTAATTTTCCTATAACATTTAATAAAGTATGATAAAAAGACAAATCTGTGAATGCTTCATATTTTTAATTTCTATCATTTTTTATTTGAGTCACTGAAATAAATCTGAGTACTTGAAATAAGTTTCTTGTAAACTATGTATCCAAGAAAAGTACTTAGCTTTGTGCAACTTTTTGCTATATACATTTTAATTAAATATTGATGTAGCTGGGTAATCAGCTACATTCACCTATCAGCTAAGTAGCCTATTCCTTTATACTTAGACATATAAAATTCATATTGTACTACAGCAAAATTAATGTTTACTATGCATTATGGATACTTTAGTCTCCTATAAATGAAAAAAGCTGGAGATGTTGACACCCCAAATGGCAAGAATAATAAAAAAAAAAAAGAATAAAGCAAAGGCTCAGGGAAGAAGTAGTATAAAAGACCACACAAGTAATTTAATTCTTCCTTCCTAAGGGTCTATTACGTGGTTACCACAAACACATTTATCCTTAGCCACTCTGTATCCAAGTGACTCTTCTTGACTCTGATTTATTTCTTATGAAATTTTTGTTTCTTTCTCATCACATTTTCTTTTTTAATCACTTTATTGAGGTATAAGTGACATACAAAAAGCTATACATGATTAATATGTATAACTTAATGAGTTTGAAGATAAATATATACCTATGATACTATCCCCACAACCTATGCCAGAAACATAACCATCCCCTCCAAAAGTTTTCTCCCTTTTTATTTATTATATCTCTGTGTGTGTGTGTGTGTGTGTGTGTGTGTGTGTGTGTGTGTGTGTGATAAGAACACTTAAGATCTACCCTCTTAGCAAATCAGAGTTATTAGTCAAAAGGTAGAAAATTTGAGTCATACAAGATGAATAAGCCCAAGAGATCTACTGTACAGCAATGTGTCTACAGTTAATGAGGTTGTGTTATGTGTACTCATTATATGTTCTAATCTTTAATTTGCTCTGACCTTGGGCAAATAGAGCATGTCTTAGGTAAAATGTAGAAAAGAAAGAGAAGCAAAGGAGAATTAACTTCTTCTGAGTTATTCTATCTGTCATTAACTATGACGGGCAGCTTAGAAGCATCTTTTTCTGTCTTCATGCCAAGCCTGACTGCTTCATTGTACCATATGCTCTTCTTCTCCATCCCCCATATTTAACCTATCACTAGGCCCAGAATGCCTTTTATGTGTCTTATAACTCTCTCAGTCATCCAACCACTTCTGTCCATCCTGTCAAGTCTAGGCTACTCTCATTTTTCACTAACAAATTTCTAATTACTACCCTTATATAGACTCGTATCTCATTCTAATAGCTGTTTTATTAAAATGATATCAAAAATGCATGTGCTCATTATAAAATGTCAACAGCTTAAAATCCTCCAGTGACTTTTACACCAACCTGTATGATTTGCTCACGTCTGACCTTCTGAATTCTCTAACGCAGTGACTAGAATTATTCAGTCCCTCAAAACTTCCAAACTCACTTGACCTGCAAGGTGTCTGCACGTGCCTTTCCGTATGCATGGTGTGCTCTCTGCCTCACCATCCAGAATGCCACCGACACATTCAACTTGTCCTGTAGGTCTTTCTAAGATGATGAGCTTCGCAGTAGACTTTATTAAGTCTTCCAGCCTATGCTTTGAAAGAACTCAATACTTCTTTCTGACAATTGATTAAATGTATATTTAATTGTTTTCTATGTGTGTTTCCACTTATGCGCTGTAAAACTTACGTACCCCTACTGTTAATAGTGTTTGGCATATCTTAGAGACTTAACAAATATTTGAAAATGAGTAAATGGACTAAAAATAGCCATACTTCAATCATTTGATTCATATTTGGGATGTGAGATTCCTAAATGCCTCTCTCTATATGACTCCTAAGGTGGCTAGGATTGAAAGCAAAGCACAGAAGTGTGTCTGAGCTACATTAGTGCTCACGTGTTCCTCCTTCACGAATACCACTGCACTGATGACAGTTGACGACATTAATGAGGAGCCACCTTAAGAACTTTTTTTGTCATATTATTATTTGGTTGCATCCAAGTTGTTAATTAAATAAATCAAATCTAGTCTCTTTTGTTTTTAATTTTAAAACAATGGAGCAATTTAAGTGGAACAAATAGGCTTTTTTAATTTCAAAGGAAATGCCAACACTGTGACTAGATTAGCTGTTACTTTATTAGTTTTTATTATCAAGCCATATTTCCTTTTCTTCCTACTCTCAGGTCAAAATGTATATTTTGGAGTATTGGAGGATATTTCAAAGATAAATCAAGGTGTTGATGAATAACTTAAAATTTTAAATTACTGTAAGAGAATAGCTTGGCTTAATTCACTAACGAAACACCACGACTGAATTTAAAACATCTTTGTTCACCTATTCCTTACTTATGCTCTTACTTTTTCTGTGTTAATGAAGTCCCCTCTGATGCCCGTTTTCCTGCCATCATTTAGCTTCCAAGGACCATGGGATGCGGCAGAATAACCTTCCAGGACTGTCTGCCTTGGTGCGTTACAGAAGCTGCGCTGTGTTGTGGTTAACGGCATGGCCTCTGGAGCCTGCCCCCCTGGGTCTGAACGCCAACCTGGTCACTTACTAGCTATAGCATTAAAAAAAAAAAAAAAATGGAGCTGTTATTTTGATGGCCATAGGTTCAGAGTGAGAATATCTTATGATCTGATGTTACCTCAACAATTTCAAGCCTGCCACTTACAGTATCATTATAACAATCTCAGGCTCATGTCCTTCATGCATTTCCTTAAGCACAGACAAAGGCATTCACACACACGTACATACGCTATGACAGTATGTTGGTCGAGTTATTCTGAGCAATTTTTATCAGTGTTTATACTTTTCCCTTAATGTAGGATAATATTACTTAACTTTTGAAACTTAGATTTCAACTAGTAGGGAGTAACTTTATGATTTCAGTCTGTATAGACACAACTTTTCTTTGTAACTTTATAGATACCTAATATAAGTTAACAGATTACATTGGATTGCAATAGTAATAATTTTCTTACTGGATTAATACCATAAATACACTTATATCTATCTCTATTTCATTTTTATAATGTTAATGATATTAAATTACTATTCCATCTTAAATAATTATATTTCATAGGCAACTAAAGAAAAAATAAATGATTTTTTTTCTTATTTAAGCAACACTAAACTGTTTGGAAACTACATAGTGAATCTGTAAAAGATCCAAATTATTCATAGGCAAAATATAATTTCATTAAATATTTTCCTATAAAATAGCTAGCATGGCATAGTCCAAAATTACCTACGATAGTTTGGGGACTTCGATAGATTTATCTTCATAAAAGCCCTCACATAGAAAATTTAGAAAGTATTCCTTGGCTAGTACATGCTCTCCTCTTGTACAGGTTATGGAACACAGAGCACAAAATATTACTAATACTGTGAGGACAGTCAAGCCTGAGAGGTAGGCTTGGCCAGTGCACCAGTCAAGACCATTCTAAGCGCAGTTTGGAGAGGCATTCGGTATAGGTTTACACTGGCTCTGGCTGACTAGGAGTCAGAAATTAGTAGAGTCCAGAGGGTAAAGCCCACGTCAGAGTTAGTCGTGAGATCTTCGGTTTTCTGATTGAAGAAAGTGACTCGAGTAACATGAAAGATGAAGAAGGAACAAAGGCCTTTATCCTGAGGGCTGCATTGCCATCCAGTGGCTCTCCCGTTTCTCCCACAGTGAGGTTATTACAGGGCTTCCAGAGGTCATAACTCAAAAATACTTAGATTCTAATGGTCTTGAAGTCAAGGAAAACCTTCTAAAATTTAGCAGTGCAATTGGCTCACTAAGAAACAATAAGATTCTTTGAAAATGAAGAGTTGAGAGGCTAAACGTTCCTGCAGTTAGCGATGTTACAGATGATTTATTGCAACCACGTCTATCTCCCTGTACCTTTCACCTGCTTGTCCTTGTGCTGTTCTCCTCACTGGCTCCAAAAAATAAAAATAAAATAAAAATAAAAGAAATCAGTGTCATCACTTATCCACATGACAGAGCTTCAAATATTTTAAGGCATTCATTGGTACCTCACTATGCCTAGTTAAATGAGGGCAATGCATATACTCCCACTCCCAAAGAGCTCTTGATTTCTTGTGTAAAAGGCACAGTCTATACTTGGTAAGTAAGTATCTGGCAGGGAAGTGGCAGTTTCCACCATCTCTATCACAGCGTTCCAACACTGTGGTCGTCACTCTTTCCTCAGTCAGGCACAGAGCTAAGGCTGAGTCTGCTGGAATGACAGTGAGGCTTCCCAAGTCACATAACTCCAGACCAATACATCCTGTATGATAAATGATCAGCTGCTGACTTGAGTCACTTTAAACTAATTTTCTTAATGCCTTCTCTCCGGTATGGCTAAGAATCATGTGTCAAACTCCCCCTCGCCTTCTCAGATTCTGGCACAGTCCGTGGAAAATCTGGATATTTCACAATGGAAGTCTGGTGAAAGGACTCTCCACCCAAACCAAACAGTGGCA
>JAQQSQ010002107.1:0-11373 GCA_028627145.1 Eidolon dupreanum
TAATATAAGAATGTGTAGAGGGGTGAATTTCTTCTAAATTCACCATGTAACTTAGAAGTTAAAATAAAGCATTAAAGTGCACAGTTTTCTAGTCCACATTTCAAAATTTATGTATCAAAGTGGCCAGCAAAGTGTGATTGCATCAAATAACTTGAAAGAGTGGAAGATTTAAAAAAAAAATACACACACACACATGCCTGGCTATTTGAATTTACTTGAAGAACATATTAGGTGTCACCAGAGGAGTGGGCTAGACACAGGTGAGTGCAAAGACGAGCACAGCCCACAATTCCCCACAGTCCCATGGACAAGTGGAAACACCCAGTAACAGTTCAGGAAATGAGAAAACGCATTGGCACCCTGTGGCTTTATCACGGAAATTCTCAGCCTCTCATTTCCCAAAATGACCACTGATGTTGTATAGATTTTCTTATTTAAAGGCCCATCCCAAAAGTCAAGTCTGCTGAGTCCTTGGAAGTGAGTGAAAAAGCTGAAGATTGTAGATGAAAAAATAAAGTTCATTTCAACGAAATGCTTGGTTATAGAGACTTATTCTACCAGGATCATAGGCAAACCAGTGGATAGACAGCACATACTCTGCTATCTAAAATGATAACAAGAAAAACATTATGGAATGTCTCAAATATAATTTCTACTAAAAGGTTAAACAATTCTCTATTAAGCTACTGACTCAATAACAAAGTTTGCAAATAATCGTGGAAGTGATTAATGGTAATAATGGTGAGATGAGAGAGGAGGACTGTATGACCTTAACCCCAAACTTGTTCTGAAGAATAGAAATCTCTGGGAGCTGTTTAGAGGTAAAAAGGGGTGTCGGGAGTAATGGGGTGACTTCCTTATAAACAGTACAGTCTCATGTAATTTGAATCAATTAATAGCTAAAGTGGAAACTGGAGGCTTTGTGGCCAGCAGGGAAATGTGGGAAAATGTCTTATTGATCCAACCATTGTTTCTCATTCAGCTGAGATTAATGCGTTGATACCCACGGAGAGGCGGATATCGTGTCTTGTTTTGATTTGGTTTTTGTCCATATGTCATTTGATAAGACTGAAATGTAAAAGCTTGTGGCAGTTGTAGAAATTGTCTTCTCTGTTTTAGCTTATCTCTTTCATAGATTTGAGCAAAAACAAACAAAAGGAAAGTCTCTGGGCAGTAAAATGTGTACAACTTATCTAACTACCACATACACAAAAGGGAGACTCTACCTCTGACATTCTGTGTCTTTAAGTTCGTCAAAAACAGGTTAAGAATTCAGAGGTTTGTCAACATGTTACAGATGTCTGTTTCAGTAAATGGCTTCAGTCTCCTTAGCGGGGGCAAATGAAGATGTAGGCTAGAAACCCAGTCTTGAAAACCGTTTCTATTTCATGCAAGAACAGAACGTTTCCTTTGCCATTTTTCACTTGGAGAGACTTTCTTCTGAAGTAATGATGAAGTCGTTAGACTTAATTCTTTCGTGTTGTAGAATACCAAACTGTCCATCTACCAGCCATCAGGATGTACAGGTTATTTAATACAACTTGCATTATCAAGTCCGAAGGTTTACAAGCTTCCTCATCAAACAGGATCAAAACCTAATATAAGAAACAGGTTTCTAGAGTGAAGGTCAAGTAGGAACCATATGAGAATTGATTTGTGCCCATCACAAAGCGATGCCAGTGCAAGAGAGGAGATACCTGAATCCAACTAGCTGTGCACAGAAACCTTCTAATATGATTTTATTGAGTGAGGATAAAAGCTGTACATCAAATGTTACCTTTAATGACATCTCTTACATAATTTTTTTTGTCTGTTATTTCATAGAGAAAAATAACTGCTTGTTTTACATATATTTGAATTTTTTCTTTTAATATTTATTTCTTAAATAATTTTAGGAATATATGTAAATAGATGTTAAACTCAAAGACCAAAGGTAAAAAAAAAAAAATCCTCTATGAATAATAGGAAATAAACAAGAGTATGTTCCCATGGAATCTTTCAGTCCAGAAAGAAAATCCAATCAATATCATTTGACAGGCATATGGATGAATATGCTATATAATCCACACTAATTTTTATTTGGGAAATATATAGATCATACCACATTCTGTCTTAAAATAACTATAGCTTCTTGCAATGAAAGTTTCCTAATATCCTATGAACAACTAGGATGATTACCGTAATTCTTGCTGGGAAGACAGCTGTGTGAATCCACCTATCAGCCCTGTTTTATCAGGTTTACTTATTTAAGCTGTGAAGTCCTTTATACAGGGGTTCAGAACCATGAGCCTCAGAACCTCATTGGAACTCCTAATTGGGAGTGGCCTTTGAAATTACTCCCGGTGTCTCATTTGACTAGGACTAAGCACGAAGGGATGGATTCTGCCTCTTTGCCAGGACAGTTGGCCCAGAATGAAGCTCTGAGGAGATTGGAGAGCCTGGAAGCCACCCTGGTTTATAAAGTGGGGTGACAAACGTAGACACACAGAACTGAGCCTGCCTCAAGTCAGCACCAAGGACAGAGGTTTCACTCTTTAATGACCCTCTTTTGGGAACAGAAAAGCTCTAGACCGTAACTTTCCCATGAGAAAACTATTTCACAACAAGAAAGTGTCAGAATCTTAGCCATATCCATTAAATTGTATTCAGAATTTCTGATTTCTTAGCTTGACATGAGGAATCATGACTTAAATCCAGATTTTAGTCACATGCCTGTCTTTGCATATCATTTCAATACAACGCCTTCTGGACGAACTCCATCCACAAGGGAGGTGAAATTTCATTAGTAAAATATGTGTAAGTTTTACAGAGATTCTTTCAGGTGAGGTGTTGCATAATATTAAGTCAAAACGTTGAAGGTATTAGATCTTAGCGAATAGCATAATTAACTATGTATAAATAGGAGACATGAGAATTTATCAAGTAAGATAAAATATGCATTATGCAATTAAGATAAGCAACATTCTTTTCTGTAAACAAAAGCAAACAGCTTTTTTTCACAGTTCTAATGTCATTTTGAGAGTACTATGTTTCTCAGGGGCCATCAATAAAAGTACTGCATCCATCTTTGTCAATTTCTTAGACGAGTCATTAGTGAAATGTCACCTTCTGAGTTCTTCACACCTTGAGTACAGAAAGTTTTTATTTTTTAAAACAGCAACAATAAACACAACACCTGAGGATCACACTGTGCGTTAGAATCATGCAACTAGAAACACTGTGCAATTAGGAAAAATCTCAAATGATAACGACATTCATATGGCTGTTGGAATTATCATTCATCTGTCATGATTTTTTCTATACAAGTTTTAATTCTACACGAATTTATTCTCTTAGGATCGGAAGGTCCTAAGTCTGAAATCAGTTTCACTGGGCTAAAATCAAAGTGTCATCTGGCTGATTCTTTCCAGAAGCTCTGGTAGTAATCTACTTCCCTGTCTTCTTGATATGAGGCGACCCACACTCCTTGGCTCACGGCCCCGTCCTGCATCTGGAAAGCCAATGGAGGAGTAATTTCCCTCCCCCGTGGCCTCTGGCTCCATCCTTACACCTCTGAGTCTGATCCTCCTACCTGTCTCCTATAAGGATCTTTACAATCGCACTGGGCAGACTCAGATAACCCAAAATAATTTCCTCATCGCAAGATCCTTAATTGCATCTGCCAAATCCCTTTTTCCTTACAAAGTAATCTATTCACAGATTTCAGGAGTCAGGACATAGACATCTTGGAGAGTGGGGGTACACCATTCAGCCTGCCAGATAACCTGGACAATTCCTTGTATGCATCAAAATTTATGCAGAGTTTTAATCATCTTTTATAATTTTACTAACTTGTTTCTTTTTATATGTCATTCCTATGCCTTTTATGAAATCTGGAGAATTGTGCTAATTACATATGGATACAAAATTTGTGAAATAAAACAAAGAAACTATACTATTGATATACATATATATATACATAGATATAGACATAGATATAGATATATAGATATAGATAGATATATAGATAGATGTAGATATAGATATAGATAGATTTATAGATAGATATAGATATAGATATAGATATAGATATAGATATAGATATAGATATAGATATAGATATAGATATAGATATAATGGCTTGTATTGTTGATACTAATAGCACTTTGGAGCTTAAATGGCCAATATTAGCTTTTCAGCTTATACCAATAGGCTAGCTGATTCTCATGTTTCTATACTCATTTTGGCTTTGAACTGAAATTGCAAATTATTTGAGTTCTGCTTTTTTAAAAAGTGTATGTGTCTGTGTGTGGACACACACACATATATTTATATATCCTTTCCATCAAGGATATCTAGTGTTAAAATTTAATAGAAATATTTAACATTAAATATATAACATATATATATATATGTTATATATTTATGTTTGGGTTGAAATGCTTAGTGTTTAACTAGTTTGCAGAAATTTCTAATCGCTGTCCTGATGAGGTTTAGGGTTATGAGTGTACCATCACTAGTAGTTTCTTTTATCTGTTTATTGTTGAGGTTGAGTAACGTAATCCTCTCGATAGTATAAATTAATGAAACACTGCAGAGTTCTAATTGGTGGCTTTCTCAGATTTCTTCATAAACAATTATAACTATCTGCCAGTGGAGCCGTATAAACTTTGGGAGTTCCATGGCATCTTCACACCTTCAGACAGATATTATGAAATAATTTTCAATTATATGCTCAATTTTGCGAGTCTAAGGTCGATTGAGAGGAGAGAACGGGAAGCAAATTCCAAGCTACTGTCTCACCGTTAGCAGGTGTGTCTGTTTGTAAAAAGGATGCATGATGCACTTCCTTTCTATCCCTCACTGGATGCCAGCTTGTCTCCGTGGGCATCTTTTATCAAAAAATGAAATGGGTTAACATATATGTCATACCTACTACTGCAAGGCACTGAATTAGGCATTCTGCACATTCATTCATTCATTCAGCAAACATTTATTGCGTTCGTATGTGGAAAACTGTATGCAAGTTTCTAAGGATACAGAGTGAAATAAACATCCTACCTTTCCTCGGAGAAATTCAGGTTAGTGAAAAGGGATGGGTCACCTGTGACTGCAGTGTAAAATAATTAGCGTTGCAATAGCGGTGAAGAGGGTGTGTCCCAGGTGGACCAGAAGACAGTATCTAAATCCACTTCGAATCTGGAAATTTTTCTTGGGGAATTGAATTTCAAAAGATGAGCAGGAATTATCTAAGCAAGGAAACTGGTAAAGGAAATCCTAGGCAGAGGGAACAGCAGAGGTAAGACAGGGTGGGTAGAGAAGAACACCAGGACCAGGTACGTTGAGGGGTTAGGGCTGGCAGTGGCCAGATGGAGAGAAGAGACTTCAAGGAGGGAGCACGAACCAGGCGATGAATGATCCGGTTCTAAGGTAAGAACGTGGCAGTCCAGCTGGTGAGCCACCGCGCTCCTGGAAGGCTGGACACAGGTCGTTTGCAGGATCCAGCATGTGCCTTAGAAGAGTACCTCTGCCACCAGGGGTGAGGGTGAGCTGTTTGACCGTCAGGTGTGCTCTGACCTTCTCCAGGCCACGAGGTGTCCTGGAAAGCTGATCTGCGTGGACGCTATCCAAGGGCTCTCTCTCTGGGATCAACGGCCCGGCGGCTTCCACCAGTGGGTGTCCCCGACGGAGGATGCCAGGGAAGACCTTGAGGTATCTTCCTTCCTCTGCCTCCTTGCCAGGTTGTCTCTCAGGTGAGATGCGTCCCTCAAGCAAAGTCAAGGCTCCTACAGAGGTCCTCTCCAGGGGGTGCAGCCCCCCACTGGCAGGGGACACTGCAGTATCCGCCAGCGGTTTCCACGCACCCTGCCCACGCCCATTCGAACGGTCCCCAATTAAACTCCACTGGAATTCTCCAAGAGGGAAGGAACGTTTTTCATTCTGCCCGAATCCTCACTGACACCACGTGTACCCTCATAACACAGGGAGGTCACAATCACTTGCCACATTTTTCACTGGTGAAGAAACTTACATTATAAGCCGTGGGGAATGAACGCCTCTCTGTGCCGGGGAGGCCAGCTCAGCGCTCCCCCGCACCTCCTCCGCACCCCCACACCTCCCCCGCACCCCTACACCTCCCCCGCACCCCTTCACGACTGCAGGAAGCTGGCAGGTCCTGGGGTACGGTCTCAAACATCATGGCCCAATATTTTGTGCATTTCCAGGCTTTACCATGGAAACATGGTGGATTTGCAAAAAAAGTATGATGTGAATTTCCATGCATTTTGTTTTGCCCAAAAAACCGATCGTATGAGCCATGGCTTCATCATTACCTTAGGGATGAATGAATCATCACAGTGCGCCCTTGCCAGAGCAGGGGTCTGCGACAACTTCTCGAGTTTGCCAAGACCTATGTCACATATACTGTATTTTATATTTAACTATATTACTATATTTTGGGGCATAGACTCTGTATATTACTTCTTTAAGTATTATTTCTCCAAAGAAAATGCCAACTTTGTTGAAGGAAAATACTAACATTTTTCTCTAAATTTTAAATAAATTTCCATGCAGTATCCAATGTACATTTCTTCTAAAAGGAAGTATTTAACAAATGCTAAACATGTAAACAATCCCAATGACTTTGTTTTCAGACAAAATTTATATGGTGAGGGTTTTTTCTTTTTAACCAAATAGTTTAAAATAATGAAATCATCTATCTAATTTTGTTTCACATATTACCATCATATGGAATAGGGCACTGATATTTTTAAATTGATAGAGGAACAGATGTAAAATGCCAAAACTTTTATTTTATCATCTTATTTATACTAATAGCACTGTCTCTTTTTTTAAGAATCTAATTTTCTCTCTCTCATTATATCAGAGGCTCGCCTCCCGTGTCTGCTAATCTGAACTCTCGCCATCATTGATGAAGTCTTCACAAATACGAGGACATGTGAAAATCAGCGACACACTAAAAATTTTAAAAACAGACATGATGACACCTAGTGGTCCTGAAAGGAATACATTTGCTTGAAGCTAAGGAGATTCAATGAATGAAAACAACTGAGAAAATTCAAAGATTTCAAGCTTAAACATGAAAGCTCATGTGTTCTCTCTCTAAGTCACTCCTTTACTTAGTTGATTTTACATTCCAGAAGGGACAGGTTGAATTAATTCCAAAGTGACTTTTTTTTTTCCTTACGAATCTTCTGTAGGCTGACAGAATACGTTTGAACTTTTAATATAAAAAAGTAGATAAGGCATTCTACAAAAAGATTTATCTAATTTGAATTAATCAATATGATTTAATAGACTATTTGGAGTTGATATGTAACCCCAGAAAAATTTCAGAGGCTCTTAATATTTTTCTAGTTTTTAAATTCCTAGCTAACACTGAACTAAACGAAGTGCTGTACAACCTTTCACTAATATTTACAAACAAACAAAGACCAATCTTTCCCAATTCCTTAGAGAATTTAAAACAACAGATTCGAAATGCCAGTCTTCAGGATAGTAATTTTGATGTTGTCTGTTATTTAAATGATCAGAGTGCCATCATAAAAAGGACTTTCTGTTTAATTTCCTTCGTGCCACAGAAAATGTCAAACCGTATTATAACGGCTATTAAGGATGACCCCGAAATTTGATTCTGCCTTCTGTCCCAAAAGGAGTTTGGTTCAAGGTGGGTGCAATATCCAGAGCCAATAAACACATTAACTGTCCTTTTCATTACACAGGCATCATGGTAAGTGTAGAAGACACCCGGCCTTTTGCTAGATTATTTGAGTAATAAAGTACAGCCCGATTTTAACTTGGAAAATATATTCTGTAATGTAAGTGCAGAGCTCTGGTGTGAAGAATGAAAGCCTGAGATGTGATCTCTCTTGTGCTTTGCCACCTGCCCGACCAATCTGAGCATCAGATGTCTCGCCAGTAACACTAGAGAGAGGGCCTACATTATACTTCAGGTCTTTTTATACTTAAGGCTATTACCATGACACACGATTACAGCTGCCAAATTCACAATTAAGAAAAGATTATTTACCTGATTTGCTCCACAATTATAACGTTTCAGAAAGTCATTTTCTTTTTCTTTTAACTTTATAAGACTATTGTGTTTATTAATTACGTTTTCTCCTCCACATAGAGAAATAAAAGTTCTGCTAACAATTTCCAGGAAACACTAAAATGAATTTGTTAAATTTAAACATGCAACTTTAAGGCAATGAAATTGATTTCTATAAGGCACTCCATAGAGAAAAATTCCATTCACTTCTAAATTATTTTCTTGAATGACATCAAATTACAGTTAATTTTGCAGCAGAAAGTTTTATGGCATGCCACTGACATATTTAGGAGGAGGTAGAGAAAGGCACAAATAAACCTTCACTCTGTTTGAATTCATGCAAGAGTAAGCATTATATTTACAGAGTCTGATTAATAATATACTGCTATTATGATTCTGGCTTCTGGTGGGAATTATAATATATATTAAACGTAACCTAACTTCTTGTTTCTACATTATTATTAATTAAGATCATCTTAGAGAATAAAAAAGAAACTGTTCTTTCATTCTAACACATGCCCTGTAGGAAGAAGGCATAAACACATTCTTTAGGAAGGATAATCAATTCTTCATCTAATAAAGGCAGGAAATTCCTGTTGAGTTCATTCATTCCAGCCCTCAATCAACTGCAAGATCACAGAACCTGAACCAAAATATGTGCCACTCTCATTTTAAAGAGAAAAAGGCCTTGGAAGAAATTACGAATACCTGTATATCTTGTCATAATACGATATCCTTAGATCAAGAGTTTGTACTTCATTTTTATAAGCTCACATCTCAGTATAAGTGATATAAGCAACCTTCCATATTTCACTGTAATTCAAATATAAATATTTAGGAGAATAAAATTTGACTGTTTTCTCAAATATTACATTAAATCTCAAAGACTAGATCAAGACAGTCTATGCATATTCATGGGCCTCAAACAATGCATTTCCGTTTCAATTTAGTGAACATTAATATCTGCTTAAATGTATGAACATAAATCATACAGATATGTATGAATTTCAAGGCATGATATTAAAAGGTTCTATTTCATTGAGTTGTTAATGACAATATAAATAAAATGAACAAGGCCAGAGTATATTATACTTTCACTAGCATGTCAAAATGCAAATATATCTTTCTAATAAGTTAAAACGGGAATCAGTTTATTACTAGTAATAAAGTTGCTGACAAACCTATTTATCCTAAAGTAATATTAATGAATGGTACTTTTGGTTATATATTATTCAATCCAGAACTAATTTTTATACTTCTTATATACTTTGAAATTTTTTCTTTGAAAGTACTATTTTTCCACACTACCATTGTGTTCATTATACAGACGGTTCAAGCAACATAATAGTATATCAATCAGAAATGAGATATTTCTTACAGAGAATAGTCACTTTTTCATATTCTGTTTAACTATAAGTAAATGCAGTAGCATTTATTCAATTTTTTTGATCCATCTGTATTCAACATGAACCTTTTCGTCTGAATCTACATAGACTTCTTATTGTAAACTATCGCTAGGAATTTGAGTTCACTCAATAGGCTACAAAAAAAGCCTATGATATTGAAACTATTATAGAAAACAAGCAAAAAACGTTAAATATAAAAAGCATAGAATAAGATATTATTACATCAGTCTGCATTTTGAACAAAATAAAACAACTTTTGAAAATTTTAAAGTTAGAAGAAGGAACTACTTTTTCACAAATGCCTCAGAAATTATTTGATGTTACTACAACCACGACACAATCACAGGTGACTTTGCTCTCAAAACAAACAGGTGCCTAGAGATACTATAACTTTAGTTTCCCGAAATGACTTCAAAACCACTCAATCGTAAATTAATCTCAAGCACAAAGTATGATGATCACAAATGTCACCCCATTCATTCATCCCTGGTCTGAAAGCTTCGGCCCCATGTAACCTCTCCATAAACTCTGCTGGGTGGCATTTGCCTTCTGACCAGCTGTTGAGCTGACACAGTGTTCTTTCTCAAGGACTAGGTTTTGTCTATGGAATGAGAATAGTATCACACCAAATTATTTAGAAAAGTTACTGCCGATGAATGCATGACAATAAAGCACTTTTCAGTTACTTCACATTATTCTAAGAAAATGCAGACAGAGGCAATTTTACCTTTTCAAAGAATTTTGCATAAAGCCAAAAAGATCCTGAACATAGTATTTTTCTAACAGTTGTATCCCTTTCAACCATCTGTAATGACTGGTTGTTTTATATTTTTAAAACACAAAATATATCATTGAAAACTTTCTCCTGGTTCCATAAGGGGAGACGATTTCCAGAAATTGAGGTTGTTAACATTGTGGGAGATAATTTTCAGTTAAATATTAAGAGCTAACATAACTGAAAACAAAGTAACACTGTCTTATGTAAGTTAGGTTTTAGCACTTTCTTGATGTCTGGCTCTCTGCAGTACACTTATTAAAATTATAACTTATTCTTTGTTGAAAAAGCCTAAAGGGAAGAATGCTACAGCAAAAGCCAAAACAAATTGTATAGTCTTTGACTTGTGGGGCTTGGGTTAGTGATATTTAAACAACAATATCATCTTTGTTTTTTTCTTTTTTACTTTTTTTACTGTTTTTTTTTTATTAGTTTCAAGTATATAGTACATTGGTTAGACATTTAGATAGTTTATAAAATGACCTCCCTAATTGCTCCTTCTCCACTCTGGTTTTCCACCTAGCCATTAAATTAATGCTAACTGCATTCCCTATGCCGTGCTCCCCATCCCCCTGACCATCTATTTTATACTACTAATTTGTGCTTCCTCAACCCTTCACCCCATTCTCCCCGTCCTCCAACCCCCTTCCCCTCTGCTGTCACCAAATTGTCCTCTATATTTGTGAGTGTTTTTGATGAGTTTGTTCATTTTGTTCCTTAGATTCCACATATAAGTGAAATCATATGGTATTTATCTTTCTCTATCTGACTTATTTCACTCAGCATAATAACCTCTAGGTCCATCCATGTCATTGCTATATGCCTTGAGATTTCCTACTTCCAAACTTATTGTAAATCAACGTGAAGTAGAAATATACTAATAAAATATAAAAAGCCTTGCACAGATCATTCGCTAAGGCTTTCTCTAGTTCATTTTTTTTTAATTAAAATATCCATCACTTAAATAGAGGTGAAATTGGGGCAGAATATTGAAGAATAGATGAATTTATACATAGACTATGTATACTATGCAATATATTTGGCTTCATAAGTTGTTTACGTACATTTGGACGTGGGGCTGAGATTATTGGAATTCAGAAAAGATATTAAAAATGTAAAAAGGGAGATTGAGAGTTTGAAGG
>JAQQSQ010000210.1:0-14984 GCA_028627145.1 Eidolon dupreanum
TCTGTCCAGTCGTCCCCGCGCTGGCTGCCGCTCGTCCTTGCACGTGGTCTTGATGTCCGGTAGGACGGCCGCCGCATCTGGTCTTATCCGTGGGCGATTCTTGACCTCTTGCTTTTGTGTGTAAATTTAAAATCAGCTTCTTATGCTTCGTGAAAATCTCAGATGTCACGATGAATCTATCGATCGGCGGGAGAAAATGTTTTGTTTCCGCATTTCTTTAGTTCTTGTCATCTTTTATTTTTAAACAGTGTTTTTTCCTTAAAAGTATTGCATGGCTTGTTAAATTTATTCGGATTCATTTTTAAAATAATTGGTACCTTTAAAAGTTTTGTGTTTTCTAATTTTTTATTGACACTGTATAGAAATGCAGTTGATTTTTGTAAGTTAATCTTCTACTTGGCAAACTCACTCACCTCTTTCACGAATTCTGATACTTTGTGTGTTGGTTGAGGGTTTAAAGGAGGTAATCATATCAGTTGTGAATGAGGACGATTTTGCTTTTTCTTTCTGTTCTGCACGTACGTTTTCTCCTTTTTCATTTGTTTTGCTGGCTCAGCCCGCCGCCACGATCTGGGACGTCCGTGGTGCAGGCCGGGGCGCTGGTGGCGTTTCCGCTTTTAAAGGGGCATCTGCCAGCATCGCACCGTTGACTTTGATATTTACCCTGGGCTCATGGGCCCTCTCCATCACGTCAAGGGCCGTGCCTTGCCCAGAGTTTTAACATCGTAAGTGGTCGTTAAGCTTTATCAAATCCTTTCGCCGTCATCTGAGGTGATGATGCGTTTTTGTCGTTTTTTCTCATCGCTGTGGTGCATTTTGTTAGACTTCCTGGCGCAGAGACGGCCGCACGCCCCTGAGGTGACCCAGACCGGTCAGGACGGGATTTTGTGCCTGGCAGCTTGTCTGGTGACGTCTGACGTGCCCTGCTGCCGGGAGCGGCAGCCTGTTGCTCTTGAATTTGGAAAAACGCTCTCTAGCGGGCCGTTGGCTCCCCCGTCGTGCTTTGGCGTGGAGCGCTGTCAGCCACGTGGCACGTCCGCTGTGGTGACGACGACGCTGTGCTGTTTCGTCTGGAAGCGTTTCTTTTCTGCAGTTCGGCCGCGAGTGTGACGAGACGGCTGTGCTTCGCTGACCCGTGGGACACCCTGAGTGTGAAACGCGGGGTGTGAAGCCACGTGTGTGAACGAAGCGACCGTCGAGTCTGTCACACGGCAGACGTGGCGCCGTTAGCTCTTTGAAAGCACCACGTCGTCACGCTGTAGTCGAGGAGCCGAGTGTCCGCTGTCCCTGTATTTTCTGTGACAGGTGGCTGCCTTTTAGCCCGCGTTTCGACGTGTTACAGACTCTTGGTTTTGTCATCAGGCGTTGTAATTCTGGGGGGACGTCCCTTGAATCATGTTGCAAACACTCCCGAGCCCAGGTCGCTGCTGGGTTCAGGGGCTGTGAACCCCACAGGGGCTCTCAGCAGAATCGTGTATTTTCTTCCTCTTCTCACAGAAACGATCTCCACAGCGCTTCACACGCCGTAAAGTCATGTCGCTGATGCATGTGTTTGAGTTACGATGTTTTCAGAGCCCCGAAATCAGATTTTTTTCCCTGAGTAACCGTGAGCACGCGACATTGCCAGTTTCGATACATTTCCCACTTTGGAAGCAGAGCTCTGTGCCCGAGCACGGAGCTGCTGGGGCCCAGTGCTGCCTCGGACGGGGGGTCCCGAGCGCGGACCCACAGAGCTCCCCGGGACCCCCGGAGCGCCCGGGCGGCGGCTGTGGAGGAACCGTGGAGTTTTGGAGACTCTTTCCTGGCGCTCAGGTTTCTGAAGTCCGGCAGGCAGACCAGGAGTGCCTGTCGCCGCCCATTTTCTCAGCCCGGTGGTGGCCGGTCGTGGCCACTGGTTTTATTGTTGAGAACACACTGATCTGCAGCAGAGAGAGCTTGGGGAGGGTTTAAAGTCTGAACGACTTTTAATGGGCTCCCGACTCTGACAAAGACGAGTGTCAGCAGCTCGCGCCCGGTGGGGTCCTTGGCCAGCGCCACTCAGTGTCTGGGTGTGCACCGGGCGCCGCCCCCGTCGCCCTGGGCCGCTGGCAGCATCGTGTCCACGGGCGTTGACGTGGGGCATCCTCTGTGCTCCACGCTGCCGGCCAGGCTGCCCGGCCGCGGTTTCACGTGTCCTGCGACAGCCCTTAGTGAAACGCCTGGGCTTTGACGTGCGAACGTGTGGGGGCCGGGTCCCCCCGGAAGACATGCCAGTGGACAGCGCCAGGCACGCGGCAACGGCGAGGCACGGGTGTGCTCTCTGCCCACAGTGTGGATGCGCCCACAGGCGCCTGGAGCCCGTCGGGGCCTGTCCGGCCATCCAGGGTCAGCTTGCGGGGCTCTGGCCGCGCAGGGTCAGGGGGGACAGCCGGAGGCAGGGTGACTTATAGGGACACTGGAGTTGGGTGGTAACGTCAAGGTGCTGACCCCCGTTTCGCGGTTCTGGGCGCCTTCTCTCCTGACAGCCCCTCAGAAACCTGTGGGGTGAAGGCCCCCAGGCGCCGGCCCCTGGGGTAGGCCAGTGGCCCCTCGTTGCCACGTCCCCCTTTCCTGCGTCCGGGCAGGATGCCCACCCTCGCCCCCACAGGCAGGCGGCCCAGGCCAGGGCAGGGCTCGCGGGGGCCCGGATACTGTTCTTGGGGACGGACACCCCACAGGAAGGGTGGGGAGTGGGCTCCCAGCCCACAGGCCCGGCTGCCTGCCACCTGGCGCTGGCCGGCCTCTCCCGGGCTCCTGGCTTGGTTCCTCTGGCTTTTGGCCCTTGATTTCGGTGACCTGTTGGCGCTTCCCGTTGACACGGGGACTTCTGAGCAGCTCCGGCCTCTCGCAGCTCTGCGCTCCGAGGATCGGGGTCTCGGCGTGGCTGGCCAGCCTGTTCTCCCGTGCAGGAGCTGCTTCCCCAGGTGCCATCGCTGTGAGGCCACCTCGGTGGGGAGGAGGCGGCCAGCGCCCTTCAGAAGATTCCACTCCGGTCTCTTTCTCAGCTGGGACTAGGGCGGCGGTCGGGGTGAGTGGCTGGGACTGGGGTGGGAGAAGCCGGGGAAGGAAACGCCTGCTCCCCGCTTGCCAGGAGGAGCAGGGATTCAGGGGAACCCCCGCTTAGTTCGCGTCTCCTTAAAGTGTCACGTTGCTAATGCTTTGGAAACACCTGCTTGGAAAAAGTGTCACGAAATCATCCATTTGTGATTTTTTTTTTACCAGCCTGAGAGCGAAAGCTTAGAGATGGCTGGATGCGTTCTTCGCACAGTAGCTGCCCAGTGCCTTGGTCCCGCTGAGAAGCCCTGCAGCGTGTGGCCCTCCGCTGCGGGACGGGGTCCCTTCGCCTGCCGACGAGGTCTCAGGGCCGTCTGGTCCGTGCGGAGCTCGTTGTGTTTGCGATCAAACAGCAAAATAATTTGAGAGGTGCCACCCAGCGCCCTCACGGTCTCGAGTGCGCCCCGGGTGGCGTGGTGGTGACAGTGCCGGGATGGCAGAACGTTTCGGCGAGCCCTCAGAGGCCTCGTCATGAAGTGCGCGAGGTCGGGCCCTTCCCGCGGGGCGGCGGGAGGCGGCGGGCGCGCTGGGCCCACGGCGGCGCGTCACGTCATCTGGGAGGAGCGTTTCGTGACGCTCGGCGGCGGAGACTGCAGTGGGGACGAGGGTTTGTGGTTTCAGAGCACTGGCGAAGCCGGTCAGGTGACGGGCGCCGTGAGGGCTGGGGCGTCTCTGCTGCCCGCCGGGAGCGAGCCGGTGGCCCGCGGGCGGCCCGGCCCGGCACGCCGACCGCGGCTGTGTCATCGCGCTGTGCTGCCGTCTCCCCCCGGCCTGGCTGCCGGAGGCCCCGGGAGTAAAGGGAAGCAGTCGGGGCAAAGCCAGCACAGGGGGCGGCCGCGTGTACCGTCGGGGGCAAAGCCAGCACAGGGGGCGGCCGCGTGTACCGTCGGGGGCAAAGCCGCTGCTCCAGCCGCAGACCGTGGACGCGTCCTTCTTCCCCGATGGCACGAGATGCAGGCTACCAAAGGTGAAGAGGGGCCCTCCCAAGGCCTCGTGGCAGGCCGCCGCGCCTGCTGCGGTGCCGCGTGCGGCCCTTTCTCGCTGTCGCGGGCCCCGCTGCTGGCCGGCCGTGTGGGGGCGGGGCACACCGGGCCTCCCCAGGGTTGGCGCCCTGGTGTTCCTGCCGCCAGTGCCCCCCGCCTCACCTGCTCTGCACCCAGAGGCTCCCGGGGCCCTCCTACGGTGACGAGCACCCACCTCCGCCCTGAGGAGCGTCAGGTGGGACCGAGCCCAGCTTTAGCACACTGAGGGCTGAGGAATTCCGCAGTTTGCGGATGTGCTTGTGGGTCCTCCCGGGAGACTGAGCTGAGCTCCCAGTCAGCTAGCCGGGACGTGCTCTGTTTTCCAGCCCCTGCCCCAGGCAAGCGCTCCTCACAGGCTGTTCCCCAGGAACCTCTCTCTTGGGGAGCAGCAGTGTGAAGGATGTGGGGGAGCCAAGGCTGCCCCGTGGCGGGGGTGCTGCTGCCACCGCGCTTTTATAAATAGTCTCCACTGCCACTTTGTTCTTGCGGCGAACGGGAGGATGCAGCATGTCACATTTCTCATCGCTGAGTAATTTATTTTGAAAACGTCTGAGCGTCTTACTCCCCGGACTCATGTCTCGCTCTGTGTTCTGGTGGAAGACCTTGGCAAGATCAAGCGTTGGTGCGCGGGCCTCTGTAGTACTTTTTTTTTTACTTGCTTTCTTATTAACTGCAACCAGGAATTTTTTAAACATTAGAGCACGTTTTTAAAACGTAAACACTTTCTCTGTTCACCATTCCCTGGCCAGCTCTGACCTGGTTCATCAGTAGGTTGGCATGTAATTTGGACCAAGATATTCTGTACGTGGTGCCTTTAAGGACTGGACTTTTGGTTGTTCCCTGAGAAAAAAGGGAGATAAGTGTCGGTTACTTGGAGTTCATCACCTGTTGTTAGTGCTCTGTTGTTATGTCATTCTGCTGAAGATAGAAGGACGGGGCCTGGATCCTCAGGGACTGGGCTGCCTTCATTTGACTCTGCCCCTAGCTTGCAAAAAGGGCCTACTACATTCAAGAAAAATTAAAATCTCAAAATCTAAATCCTGAGAACCCACAAGCTAATAAGCAAACTCGTAGGAGCTAATTTAAGACAAAAGCAAGAGTAGATCACAGTCTGGGAAGAGAAGAAACCCCGCCCCCCACAGCTGGGCCTCGGCCTGACGGAGGGTGGGGGTGGGGCGTGTCCATGGCCTGGGCTGTGCGGTGTTTGATCTGCTGGGTGGGCCAGCTAGTTAGCAATGACGTGAGGTCTGTGTGAGGTCTGTGCCGTTTCCTGCCCCCACTGCCAGCACCCCTCTTCCCGTAGGAGGGGTCGGGGAGCGGGGATGGCAGCTGGGAGAGGAGCGGCCAGAGCCCCGAGGCTGAGCCTGCCGGATAGCTGCGGGTGGGCAGGCGAGGGCAGACGTCGGGATGTGTGGTCTTGGCTCCGAGGTCCCCGTGGCTGGAGCTGGGGGAACCTCCGCTGTGGCCAGCACGTGTGAGTCACAGGGCCCTCAGGGCGGGGTGCTGGGGTCCCCCGCAGGTCCTCCTTGGCCTGAGGGCAGGGCAGGACTCAGGGTCCTCCACCCTTCTGGGTTCCTGGTCTCCCAGTGTCACCTGACGGTCTTCACGCGGCGTCTTTCCTGCATGATTGCAGGTAGTTAATGGAGCGTCTCTCTCAGGGGAGTCCAGGCAAGGCCGAGCTGCCTGCTGCTTTTATAGGATTGGCTTCCACCTGCCACCTTAGATAGGTGGCCTCTCCGTGTTCTGTGCGTGGTGGGTGGGCCCTCAGCTGGCTGAACATGATGCCTAGGCCTGGGGACCACCCGCGGTGGCAGGCGCAGGGGCCTGGGACCTGCAGCTGGCTTAGTTGGGGGCAGCAGTGAGCGCGTTGCCCTGCACCCCGCCGGCAGACCCTCTCCGTGCCCGTCCTTGACCGTGGCTGGGAAGCAGAAAGTCTTCCCAGTGACACGTGGTGGGGCAGCTCACTCTGCTCTCGGCCACGTGGGTCCCACTGCCCTTCACCGCGTCGCGTGTGCGCTCCGCCCGCCCCCTCCCCCCGCCCCACACCTGGAGACCCCACCGGCCTTCACAGCCTGCCTCCCGCTGCCTGCCCTCAGGGGAGCTGGGCTCCCAGCAGGCAGGGCCTGAGGCCCCGGCGGTTGACGTCCGAGGACCAGGGCTGCAGCGTCACGTGACGGAGAAGCAGGACGGGAGAAGCTGGTCAGAAGAACAGCGGGCGGCCAGGCGCGGTCCGTCCATTCAGACACCCAGAACAGGACGGTCCACGTGCTCCCGGTGGCACAGAGCCAGGAGGATGGGGAGGGGGGCTCCCCGTGAAGCGTGGGGGAGACCTGGATCGTTCACACCTCCGTTCAGCCCACTGAGTTCTGGAGTTTTCCTCGGGGTGTGTGCTGTGCTGGCACTGCGAGCACGGCAGTGAAGAGAGCCGGGAAGACCCTCGCTGGGGGCTTATGTTAAAACGGGGACCAGCCTGGGCTTGGCAGAGGGGTGCCACTCCAGGTGGGGTGATACAGGGAGGTTCTCTCAGGAGTCGGCGTTGGAACTAGCTCTTATGCTGAAGTCACGGGAGCCGTGGAAGTTGGGGAGCGGGCAGGCCAGGAGGCGCGAGTGCCGAGGCCCGAGGCAGGGGCATGGCGCTGGGTTTGGGGCGAGAGGGCCGGGTGGAGGGGATGCGTGAGCGGGCGCAGGGCGCGGCGGGCCCGGCGCCTCGGAGTCGTGGCCGAGTTTGCACTTTGTCCTTCGCGTCTTGGGAAGCCACAGGAGACGCAGTGCGGCCCCGTGGGTTCTGTGGTCAGCAGCTCCCCTGCTGCTCTGCGGGGTGCGGAGTATTTGGCCACAGGGAGACCCGCCGGGAGACGGTCACAGCGGACTGGCCCTGGGCTGGGTGGTGGCAGTGAACGCAGGCGGAGGGGCCGGAGCTGCTGCAGGGACGACGGCGTTCGGGGGTGCCCCGGGCTCGGGCCCGACCGCGGGGAGCGCGGTTCCAGGGGCTCGCGTCTTCCCAGTGGCAGAGCCAGGCTCTGTCACCTGTCACAGACCCCCACGGCGTGCTCTTCTCGCCGTTGCAGCGGCCTGCCTCTTCAGGAGCACTTCGCCTTATGCTTGAGCTACCCGTCCCTTTATATTTACGTGCTGCCGGGATTAAAGTTTAAAATTGTAATTTTCGGGTTATCAGAAGAGATTGAGTAGAGTTAAGTCTAAGTAGTTTGAACTAAGTCATCGCTTTCCGTAATAGGCGCCCTGACATCTGAATGTCCCCCGCAGTGACATGAGTGCGCTCTTGGGCGGTGCGTTGCCGTCGAGGGGGGCGGCGGGCTTCCAGCAGCGGGGGAGGCCAGGGCGCTGCCCCGTGGCCTGGACGGCGGCGTCGGGGTGCCTGCTGGACCCTCGCTCCCGCGTAGACAGTGCTGTCCACGCGCTTGCGCTCCGTGTGCTTGCTGACCGAGGAGCGTGGCCGCTGCCTCCCTGGCCTGCTCGGCCTCTGCGGATGGGCTTGCCCAGGGGTGGCTCCCCCAGCTGCCCCCGTGGCGCCCGGGCAGCGCCCACTCCACCCAGACTCTGCACGAGCGGAGCTGGCCCGTGGCAGCTTGTGCTTCGGGGCCGAGGCAGGAGCCTGGAATCACGGCCAACAGTCTGTCCTAGGTGCCCGCGGGGTGGCCAGCTGGTGGCCCCCTCGTCATTCCTCGCCGGGTAAAGTGAAGCTGGTCGGACATCTGGTCCCAAATGCCACGGTCTCTGTGGCCTTCTTCGTGCTCAGGTGGCCAGGCGGGGCTGTGGCTGCCGTGTTCCTGCCTCACGGTGGGGGGGGGCTGGGGCCGAGGGAGGGTCCCCCCGGGGCCTGCCTCCGCGTCTGTCCTCACGTGCCGTCTGGGGTGCTGCCCGCGGCGCTGGCTGCGAGCGCGGCCTCCAGCTTCGAGGGGGTGACGGTGCCCAGTGCGGGGTGTCGTCCGCCACGGAGCGTCGGCACACGCGAACCCTGCACCGTGCCGCTGCCGCGTGATTCTGGTCTTTCGGTCACGTTTATTCAGCTCTTTCTAGAAAACTGTTGACTTAAAATGAGAACGGTGTCGGAACACGTCCGCGTGAACGTCTTACTCGTTCAGCAAACGCTTATCGGGGGGGGGACACAGGCAGGGCACGGACCAGGGGAGGCCAGGGTGCAGTGCTGTGCACTCGGGGCTCCGTGGGGAGGGGGCGGGTGATGGGGTCGTGTGCACCTTGGCGGAGCAGCTGAGTACAGAGGAAGGGGCGATTGTACGTGGGTGTCCTGAGGAAAGAGAAGAGGCCGAGGGGACGCCCACGTTCGTGGCCGGGACAGTGAGTGACAGTGGGCATGCGAGCGATGGGAGGGCGTGAGTGTGTCTCCTGGGTGGTGCTTACTTTCCAGTGATTAAAAAATCAGTTTCAAAAAACACCACCTGAGTTCAGAGATGCACAGACTGGTGGTTGTCGGATGCGGGCGGCGCGGGGGGAGGGGCGAAGGGGTCCAAATGAAATAAGTCCTGGGGATGGGACGTACAGCTGACAACTCTGGGTCACGATACTGCTTTGCATATTTGAAAGCTGCTAAGAGAGTAGATCTTAAAAATCCTTATTACAACAAAACATTTGTAACTGGGGGGGAAAATGTTAACTAGACATTATCGTGGTCATTTCCCAATACGCACAGGTGTCGAATTGTTATATTGTACACTCAAAACTAACATAATGTATGTCAATTACACCTCAATTAAAAAAGTCTATTTACCTTATAAGGGAAATTTGGAGCATCCATCTATTCATCTACCCACCCATCCACCTACCCACCCACCCACCCACCCATCCATTCATCCATCCATGCATGCATGCATCCACTTATCCACCCATCCACCCACCATCTCCCCATCTATCCACCCACCTGTCCCCCCATTTATCCACCCACCCATCCACCCAGCCATCCATGCACCCATCCCTCCATCCACCCATCCTCCATCTATCCTCCCACCCATTCATCCATCCATCCATGCATCTACCCATCCACCCACCTACCCACCATCCATCCCATCTATCCACCCACCCATCCACCCATCCATTCATACCCCAATCCCTCCATCCACCCATCTCCCATCCCTCCATCCATGCATGCATCCACCCATCCATCCACCTATCCATTTATGCACCCATCCCTCCGTCCACCCATCCTCCATCTCTCCATCTACCCACCCACCCATCCATCCACTCACTCATCCATCCACACACCCATCTCTCCATTCATGCGCCCATTCAGCCCTGTATCCATCTACCCACCTGCCCGTCCCTCTCCCTCTCCTCCCTCCGGTCCTCCTTCCCTCTCTTCCTCCATCCCTCGAGAGACCAGGTGTTGCCGTGCCGCCTGACCAGGTCGCGGGCAGCCGTCTGCAGCCGCTGCCCCCGGGCCTGGCAGAGCAGCGAGCCCCTGTGGTGGGAGCCAGCTTGTGGGGCAGGACTGAGCCCAGGAGATGCCAAAATGGTGCATGTAGCTTGTGTGTCAATAAAAAAATAAGAGAATTAGAATTTTATGAAAAAGTTAAATGATATTTATTTGTAATTGTATTTTAATATTAGCGACAGTGAAAAATACCCACATTTTAAGTAAAAGAGTGCATACGTTTCAAAGTTTCTGATGTGTTTACTTTTTTCTTTACCACCTGTTCAATTTTCTTTCAGATTTTTGAAAGGATACTGTTTATATGGGCAATACGCCATCCCGCCAGTGGATACGTTCAGGGGATAAATGACCTCGTCACTCCTTTCTTTGTAGTCTTCATCTGCGAACACATAGGTAAGATCTCACCACATTAACCGTGAACTTTAGCGACCTCACTCTGCATAATTATACCAATATTGAAAATTGCCGTTGAATTTAATATAATTAACAGTAGCTAATAATAGAGAGTAATAGTGTTCTCATTGGTGTCAGCTTTAAAAAAGTCTTGAAATCCATGTGGCCCACCGCTGAAGTCATTGAGATGCAGTTGTTATTATTAATATCTCGCTTTTAGTAATGCACGAGGAGCACTGTATTCAGGGTGTAGTTTCATTCTAAGGGCCGACAGCACTGGCTTTACGGGTGCAGGTCTGAGTAGCTGAGGTTGAGGTCACAGAACACCAGCCGAATGTTTTGCTTACAAGGTAAAGACGGAGTAATCTTCACTTGCATTTCTGCAGCATTTCATCACCTTTCTGCTTTTGATGCACGAGTAACATTTCATTCTATGGGAATATTAATTACGTGCAGAGTAATGGGTTTAATGGAGGTTTAGGTTGGGTTGTGCTGTTTCTCTTTACTGCCTGTTTTTTTTTTTTTCCATTTATGTTACAGCAGCCAAGTGCAATATAACTTCCTGTTTCGAACATATTTTATGTGTAAAAACATGCTGGTAATGTAAGTGGGGCATCTACTCCTTGATCCACGTGGGAATAAAGCGTAACCAGCAGCGGCGGCTTCGTGCCGCAGCGCAGCGTCTCAGCGGCTTTCGCGTGTCACCCTCCCCGACGTGGTGTTTGTGCCGAAGCCCAGCATCGCCGCCCGCAGTCCGCCTGGGGGCGCAGGCCCTGCAGGGGGCAGGGAGGGGGCGTCCTCGGGACAGGGTCGCGGGTCAGTGCGTTTCTCGCCGCCCTCCCATGCTTTGCTTCCCACGGCCGTCTCGGGGTGGTCTCCTCGTTGCTAAGCAACCGCGGAGCGCTCGCACCTGCGCGCTGACCGCCGCTGGCCTGGGGGCCGGGGCCGCTGTGCCCCTCGCCCCGTGGCTGCAGGGAAGGAGAAAATGCCCGTGGCGATCCCCGGCCGTAGGCGGCAGGGTTGCTAATTGAAAGAAGTTCGACCGGCTGTGATTAGAGAATTGACCTTCTGAGTTAAATAGACCATTTAATTAACGTGGCGACTGCGTCTGTCTTCTCTGCTGCCCCGCCGGCTGGCGCGGTGACACCCGGCGGGCCGGCGACGCGCGGGAGGCCGCGCAGGGACGTGGGCGCGGGGTTCGTTGTCCCGAAGGGCGAGCTGCCGGGGGAGGGGGATGCGAAGGGGCTGCGGCCGGAGGCAGGTGGCGCTGGGGGCCGCGGGCGTCGCTGTCCCGGGCGTCACTGTCCCGGGTGTCCTGCGGGCGCTGCTCAGCTGGGCGGTGGAGGGCGGTGCCCACCCTGTCGCTCGTCAGCGCGTCCGGGGCCACGAGGTGCGATTGCGTTTGGCTTGCGGACCTCAAAATGGGGGCCGATCCGTCTTGGGGTGCTCAGCTCGCTCTGCGAGGGCGTCTGAACGTCAGCAGTGTAGGCGGGTCACCGAGGACCCTGGGGCTGAAGACCCGCCCTGCCGGCGAGTGCCCAGGTGCGCCCCGCTGCACCCCGCCCACTGCGCGGGGCCTCGTGGACCTGGGGCGGGGGTGAAACGCATCCGCCCCCTCTCCTTGGTCACCGTGATGCCGAGCAGTGAATCCACGCGCTTAGAGCGTGTGTCAGGCACGCCGAGTGTCCGGGGGTGCTGCCGATGACGCTGTGATCCTTGCATTGCATGTCTTTGTCGTCTTGGCCTGTGGCTTTTCTGCATTTTAAGCAGCAGCACTGTGTACCCCCTTAGGGTCCATGTCCTAGGTAAGGAAAGAGGGAGAGGGCCCAAGGCCAGGGCCATATGGCCTGTCAGCTGAGTGTGCCCGTCGCTTAAGCCGCCGGACTTGGCCTCCCCGCCCCCACGGCTGGGCAGGACGCCCGCTGTGGTCCTCGCCGGACTTGGCCTCCCCGCCCCCATGGCTGGGGAGGATGCCCACTGTGGTCCTGGAGCAGAGGAGCCTGGCCCGGGGGCGTGTGTGCCCGGGGCACGATGGCAGGTCGCGGGAAGGAAGCGGGGAGAGGCGGATCTAGAGGCAGGGAAAAGGTGTCACAGAAATCGAGGCGAGGCAGTTTCAAGGAGGGAGTGGCCAGCCGGGGTCAGTGCCACAGACGTGCGGGCTGGACATCGCCCAGGGTTTTCACAGTGAGCGTGTTTTTGGTGACCTGCCAAACGTGGGCTGAAGGATGGTGGCAAGTCACGTGTGACGTGAGCTGAGTGCCCCTCCTGCAGGAATGGCAGAATGGGGTTCCTCTCGGGGAGGCGTGGATGGAGCGGTCCACAGGCTCTTGTAGCCTCCCCGAACCCGCTGTGTTATCGGGGTGTCATTGACGTGCGACGTCATGTGAGTTTCGGGTGTACAGCGTGATGAATGATTTGACGTGTGTGTATATTGCAAATCGCTCACCACAATAAGTCTAGTTAGCATCTGTCACCACAGGGAGTTAGTTTTTTTCTCGTGATGAGACTTTAAAAGATCTGTTTTCTTAGCAACCTTCACGTGCGCGGCGCTTGTTAACTAGTTGTTAGGTGCGGTCGCCATGCTGTTCGTCACAGCGTCAGGACTTATTCTCCCACTGGACGTTTGTGCCTTTTGACTCCTTCCACCCGTTCCACCTCCCCCCGCCACAGCTCTATCAGAAAGAACTTTTTAACAGGAAGTTTTCACGAAGGAGGTTGACAGGGTCGCACGATGCAGCCCAGGGACCACCGTCTGGCTTCGGGGACCGTCGGTGTCCTGCTGCTCTCGTTCCCTCCGTTTCCTGCCCACTCCTGACCTCTGTCAGTAGTAACCAGCACTCCTTTTTTAAAAAGCTTCGTTGAGATGTAATTTACATACCCTAAAACTCACCAAGTTTGAGGGAAAAATTCAGTGGTTTTTAGAACAGTCATACGGTAGTGCAACCATCACCCCAATTTAATTCTGTAACGTTTTATTCATCCTAAAAAGAAACCATAGACCCCTGAGTAGGGGTCACTCGCCCTGTGTCCCCCGCCGGCCCCAGGCACCCACTGATCTGCTGTCTGTGGTCTCGCCCCTTCTGGGCGGTCGCTGACCTACGTGGCCTCATCCACTGTGGGGTCCGTCACACCGTGTGCTCGGGGCCCGTCGTGGGGTGGCATATGTCAGGACTTCAGTCCTGTTATGGCCAAATGACGTTTCGCGATGTGGATGCGCCACATTTTATTCATCCATCGATAGACACTGGGGTTCTTCCTGCTTCTTGGTTATTATGAATAATGCTGCTGTGAACCTTTGTGTACGTGTTAGCTTGACATGTCGTCATTTGTCTGGGCACACGCCTAGGAGGGGCATTGCTGGGCCACATGTGACTCTTCGACATTTTGGGGAGCTGCAGACTCTTTTCCAGAGTGGCTGCAAGTCGACAGGCTCACCGGCAGTGCAGGAGGGTCCCTGTTTCTCCACGTCCTTGCCAACGCGCGTCGTGCGTTTTACTTTTTAAGTGAGGTGGAAGGTGCCCGAATCCCTTACAGCTCGTCGCTGCCTTGCTGCTGCTGTGCGCCCCGTCTTCTCTCCCTTCCCCTGTCTCCCTGGGGCCGCAGCCCCTGAAGCCGGAACCGTCTGTCCCGCACGGCGTGCTGTGTAAGGTCCCTCTGGAAGGTGGCCGCGTGGGCTGTGCGCTTGGACTGCTGGCCTGTAAGTGCCTTTAATGGAAACACTTGCCCCGCAGAGACGCTGGGAAGGACAGACCGCGAAGGGGAGTGGCGCTGGCTGACAGTCCCACCGATGAGAAGGACAGGGTTACTTACGAGTCCTCTCGGCAGCCGTTCCTTCAGTGAGAGCCTCTGTGCCCACGCAGCCCTGCAGGGAGGGCTGGGGACGGGCCCCCCGTGCCCGTGCTGTCCAGGGCCAAGGAAGGGTCCCTCACGCTCTCCAGGGCTGGAGAAGGGCCCCCCCCCATTCCTGCGCTCTCCAGGGCTGGAGAAGGCCCCTCCTCCGTGCTCTCCAGGACTGGGGGAGGGCCCCCTGTCCCTGTGCTGTCCAGGGCTGGGGACAGGCCCTTCATACTCTTTAGGGCTAGGGAAGGGTTCCCCCCACCCGCCGCCATGCTCTCCAGGACTGGGGACGGGCCCCTCATCCCCGCTCTGTCCAGGGCTGGGGACAGGTTCCCTGTGTTCTCCAGGGCTGGGGAAGGGCCCCCCGTCCCCACACTGTCCAGGGCTGGAGAAGGCCCCTCCTCTGCGCTCTCCAAGACTGGGGACGGGCCCCCTGTCCCCGCTCTGTCCAGGGCTGGGGACGGGCCCCTCTTACTCTTCAGGGCTGGGGAAGGCCTCCCCCTCCCCCGCTGCACTCGCCCTTCCCCCGGGAGGGCTTCGTGAGGATCTTGCGTCCTCTTGGGCTCCATCATGCTGCCTGGGGTGGAGTCCGCTGTCTGCTGCTCAGGGGTGCCGCAGCGAGCCCCCCTCCATCTCTCCTGCCGGGCGCCAGGCCTGCCCTCTGGGCTGCGGGTCTCAGCAGCATCAGCTCCATTTTCTTCCTCCCTGAGAGGCTCAGGTGAGCGCGTGGGGCCCGGCAGCCGAGAAGCAGCTGGACCTCACGGACGTCCGAGGAGCACTGCACGCAGCAGCTCAGGGTCCCCGTCCCCTCAGGCGCGTGTGGCGCGGTCTGCGGGACAGACGAGTGTCTGCGCTAGGGAGGACGCACGTCACGCAGAGTGTGCTCTTACCCCGCGGCGTCGGGTTAGAGGGCAGGTCGCAGAAGCTGGCAGACACGTGGGAGTTCTGGAGTACCAGCACAGGCAAGACAGCGCGTCGGAGCAGAGACTACGAGGAAAACGAGAAACCACTTCGAGATGAGTGAGAGTGAAAACGCAACACACCAGAACCTACAGGATGCAGCTAAAGCCGTGCTCCAGGAGAAGCTGGTAGTTGTAAATGACCGTACTAAAAAGAACATCTCAGAGCATTAACTTTTCAGTTTCAGAAACTGGAAAAAGAAGAATAAACTAAAGCCAAAACAGACGGAAGGAAATACAGACTAGAACAGAAATAAATGAAATAGAGAAGAGAAAAACAACAGAGAAAATCAG
>JAQQSQ010002108.1:0-11371 GCA_028627145.1 Eidolon dupreanum
GGCAATGCTTTTTGTTTTGATTTTTATTCATGTAACAAAGCTACAGGAAAATCATGGCTATAGCTGAGCCTGAGAGGTGATTGGGAAGAGGATGAGGAAAACACTAAGATGTTCTCTTTCAATTTCTTATCCTCCACTCTTTCTTGAAATATTCATTTTCTTCCTCTGTAAACTAGCATGTAGATATGGAAACTGTGAGCTCCAGACTCACAGCTCCTAGTTTTGCCTCTCAGCAGACAATGAGTGCTGCTTTCCATGGTTTGACAATCAAAAACCTAAGGGGAATGCTGCTGCTTTACCCAGCTTTTGTGAGGCACCCAGCTTTTGGCAATTACAATTGCCAGAGTGGGGGGATCAGCCTCCCTTGCCTGCCCACCCAAGGAGGGAGGTGTTTCTGTTGTTTCCGTTGTTATCATTCAACAAAAGTGATGTTCACTGTGACTAAGGGATTTTCTAGTTCTTCACTTATTTAAATTACCTTTATTAAATATGCCTGCATTTCTTTTCATTAACTATCTCTTGTATATTTTTACATGTTCACATGTCCTCAGTTTAAAATAAAATGCTTGAGAGTTTTGTATGTGTTTGAGCATTTGAATTGTCAAGTGAAAATGTGATGATCTACCTTTATTAGAGTATTAAGAAACTGGAGAATTGCTAAAAAAAATGAAGCAAGGAGAGGATGGCTGTGAACTCAGATCTCATACCTGTAAATCCAAGATGGGAAGCAGTTTGACTCATGGAGTATTGTGCATTTCTGTGCTTTCCACTCAGAGGAACAATCTAGACTTTGCTTGTCACTTCAGGAAGTGTTCTTAAACTTTCTAGATCATAAATATCAACTGAAAATCTTATTAAAAATGTAAGTTCACTGGCCCTAACTCAAATCTACTGAAAAAAGAACCTGAATTCAGGCAGGTATGAGGAACACTGTAGAAGAAATGCTAGTGGATTACTTTGCCATTTTCCCCCTTACTAGGGGAATCTTGCTATTAATATGTGCAGGACACAGGGGGACTGAAGTGGATGTAGAACATAAGGACAATTCTTAAAATGTAGAAAATGATCAATAAAATTGAATGGAGTCATGAATAGATGGATGGGTGGATGGTCTCAAAGATCTGTGAATGCTCTTTGGAGCTATTTAATCTAAAAATCTTTATACTGATTCTCAGGTTCACATTAATAGTAATCTAACATGTGTAATACTTTCAATTTGGGGAGCTGTTGCACAAGAATTTTCCTGTATATTAGTATTTTATTTATACCCTATAATTTTAACTTCACTAGTCACTATAATCTATTTATTATTTTTTTCTTGAGGAAATATATAATTTCTCCAGTCAGAACTTTTCTACTTCAATGCCAATTTTTTTTATACATGCTTTCCAGAAGAGAATCTGATTTTTCAAATAATATTGTTTTGTAAAAAAATGCATAGGCAATAAAGAAGGATAAAATGATTTAATTCAAAAATTTACAGCACACTGTGGAAAACACTTGTCTTTTAGTTTCTGGCAGCATTTGCCTTAAATAATTCAAAACAACATGGATAGAATTACAGTTATGGATTTTAATCCATAAAATTATGTAGAATACTTTTTTGAAATATTGAATATCCATCCATTCATGACCTAGCATTTCAAAACTCCTAAGCTAAACTGGATAAATAGTGATAGAAATCCTCAAGAGTCTTAGAAACAAAGTGAAATCACTAGCCTTGAGAGGTAAGCTAACATCAAACAGGACAGCTGCCTGAGGTCATACACTAATGCCTAGAGACCTTGAGCTTTGGTTTAATAGCCTAACCCAGTGACAAGAGGCACTTTGAATCCACTCAAGGTAGGTTTTCTGGTCAGACATTGCATAAATGTGGGCTTCGAAAAATCTTCGCAAACAATCATATGAAAAATGGTAAACATAAAGAAAGGAAAATAAAGTACATCACGAAGGGAGATAGCAAGGAAATATGCAAATCTTGGCAACAGCACTCAGTGATATGATAAAAACTATATCCTAAGAATATCTAATCACAAGCTAGTCCTTATGCAGACTTAAGACCTGAAAGAATCAGAGGAAAAATGAAAAAAATTAAATGAGATTTACAAATACTTGAAATATTGGTATTATTACATGGACTATATAATCATATGTTTAATGTCTTAAAGGAGAAAACTAAGAGTAAATTTAAAACAACCAGAGGCAAAATAATTAACCAGGCAAATGTTAAAACTAAAATACAACTTATAAACATGGAAAATGCAACAAGGTTATAAAATGAGGGCAATAAGTGTTCTAAAATTGATTGTGTAATAATGCACAACTATGATTATATTGAAAAACATTGAACCGTATACTTTAAATGTGTAAATTATATCTCAATAAAACTATTGTTTCCTTTTGCAGTTTTGTATAATTTATTCCTCTACTGCCTGATGTGACAATCTGTTTCCCAGAAGAAAAACCTTGAACAAAGAGAGAAAGAGAGAAAGAGAGAGAGAGAGAGAGAGAGAGAGAGCAGAAAATATTAACAAATTTCAGAAAAATTAGGTTACTCTGGATTGGATTTTTATTACTACTATACATGGGTGTTTGAAATCAGGAAAGAATGTGCTGCACAATATATACTAGGTCTGTTTGAAAGACCTATATATTAGACCAAACCTGGAAAATTATATGAGTTTTTGGAAAATCCAGAATTCAAATTCTTCTGGAAGTAGTCTTTCTTATCAAGACTTAAAATATAAATCATATTGAGCAGTGTATCTGCCAGAATGAGAAAAATTGATTGGATTCAGAATGTAAAACAGTTCATGTATTGATTATATATTTGGACTAATTTTCTGAGAAGATAATCCTGTGTCATAGGGTTATTATGACATAAAAACTTTTTTCAATTTTTTAAAAATTTGAGGTACAATTTGCATTCACAGAAATGCATAAATATTAAGTTCATAGTTTGAGAAATTTAATAACTGAGTAAATCTTATATATACATTAAGATGCAGGTGATTTCTGTTGCACCAGAAAGATCACTTGTGCCCCATCCCAGCAATCTGACTCTGAACCAGAGACATTCATTGTTCTGAAATCTTTTACCACAGATACTTTTTTTACTATCCTATTTTTGTGTTTATATGTAGATTTTACATGAACAAAATAATACAGAATGTGCTTCTTTGTGTAAGGCTTCTTTCACTCAGCATGTTTTTGAGATTCATCCATGTTGTCGTGTAGTTAGTTCTTCTTTATTGCTGAGCAGTATGCTATTATGTGGAAAGACCACTGTATGTTTATTTATACTCTTGTTGATGAACACTTTTCAGTTTTTGACTACTTTAGATAAGGTTGCTTTGAAGCAGCACATTCTGGGTTTTTTCTGTGTTCATATATTTTCATGTTTCATAGATAAATGATGACTACATTTATGAGAAACTACTAGATTGATTTCCAAATTGGTTGTACCATTTTACATTCCTGTTTGCAATATGTGTGAGTTTCAGCACTCCACATACTTGCCATCACTTGGTGTTTAATTAATCTTTTTTTATTTTAACCATTCTAGTTGGGTAAATAGTAGTATCAGATTATTGTTTTAATTTGTAATTTACTGATGACTAATGATGTTGAATATCCTTTCATGGGCTTGTTAGTCATTGGTATATAAATCCCGATGAAATGCCAATTTTTATTTGGGTTGTTTTTCTTTTTTACTATTCAGTTGTAGAAGTTGTTTATATATTCTTGACTGAAGTTTCTTGTAAGTTATATATATTCATATTTTGCCTAGTCTGCAGTTTGTATATTCATATTTTCAACAACGTGAGCAAAAAGTTTGAGTTTTGAGAACATTAATTTTTTTGGTTAGTGCTTTCTGTGTCCTGTTTATGAATTTTGTAATCCACTCTAATATCGACCAAGGTCATGAAGGTAATCTACATTAAAAAAATTAAGCTTTACAATGTAAGGTTTTACAGTTAGGTCTTTGAGGTATCTCAAATTAATTTTTTATGCATGATGTGAAGTATGGTTTAAGATCCATTTTTTTTCCTAATATGTACAGCCAGTTATTCCAGCATAATTTATTCAAAATGATTTCCTTTCCCTATTTTACTCTTTTGACACCTTGTTGAAAATAAATAAATTGCATGTGTTAGTCTTTTTTTAAACCTTATATTCTGTTAAGTTGATTTATTTGTCTATCTTTATGCCTATGACATTGGATTGAATAATTTAGCGCTATAGTAAATCTTGAAATGAGATAGTATATGACCTCTCTTGCTCTTTTTTCTTTTCAAAATTGTTTGGCTGCTCTAGGCCCTTTCCTTTTTCCATGTGAAAAATTACTTTATATATATCTATTAGAGAAAATTTATCTTGAAACAATATTTGAGTATTGTAATCCTTTGACATGGTATATTTCTCCACTGGTATTTTAGGATTTCTCTATTTCTTGATTAGTTGAATTAGTTTTATCAATCTAGATTTCATTGATTTTTCTCAATTATTTATCCATTTTTATTTGATTAATGTGCACTATTATCTCCTTTCTTTCATTCTGCTTAGTTTTATTTGCTCTTCTTTTTCTAATATCTTAATGTAGAAACTTAGATCATTGATATTAAACTATTATTCTTTTTCTAATAAAAGCATTGTATTAGTTTTCTTGGACTGCTATAAAAAAGTACCACAAACTAGGTATTTTATACAATAGAAATTTTTTGTTTCGTGGTTAGTTCTGAAGTCTGGAAATCTGTTAGCAGAATTTTTTTTTTTCTTCTGAGAGTTATAAGGTAAAATCTGTTCCAAGTCTCTCAGCTTCTAGTGGTTTGCTGGCATTTCTTGTCTTGTATGTACCTCATACAAATCTTTGCCCTTACCTTCACATGGTATTCATCCTGTGTACTTGCTTGTGCCCCAAATTTCACTTATTATAAGGACACAGTTATGATCCACTGTGATCTTAACTAGTTATGTCTGTGGAGACCCTATTTTAAAATAAGATCACATTCTGAATACTGTAATTTAGAACTTCAGCATACACAGTTGGGGAGAACACAATTCAACACATAACAA
The DNA here is from genome assembly GCA_028627145.1 of Eidolon dupreanum. Classification (NCBI taxonomy): domain Eukaryota; kingdom Metazoa; phylum Chordata; class Mammalia; order Chiroptera; family Pteropodidae; genus Eidolon; species Eidolon dupreanum. Next base: position 5,077 of record JAQQSQ010002108.1, read on the forward strand.
TCCTTAATTCTCTTCTATGCACTGATAAATACTACATCTAAAAGATTTTGATGTGTTGTATTGGCATTATCATTCAGTTTAAAATATCTTCTAATTTCTATTATTATTTCTTCATCAAACCATGGATTTTTTAATGTTTTATGTTTAATTTTAAAATTATTTAGAGTTTTCTTAGCTATGTCATTTTTATTGATTTCTAATTTATTTCTATTGATACCAGATAATATACCATGTGTGATCTATTTTTAATGATTTTATTCAGGTCTAATTAGCATATGATACTGTACAGGTATTGAAAGTGTACAATTTGATAAGTTTTAAATATGTATATATATGTAAATCTTTACTAAAATCAAGATAATGAACATATCCATCAATCCCCAAAGAAGTGTCTCTTTGTGATCCCTTCCTCTCCTCCAATCACCAGGTAAACAGTGATCTATTTTCTGTAGAGATTAGTTTGCATTTCCTAGAATTTTATATAAACTTTATCATACAAATGCACTATTTTCATGTTTTTTTTGGTTTATTTTTTCTACCTTTCTAGAATTACGGATAAGCAAGATTTGTCCATATTACAGCATGAACAATATTTTATTTTATTTTTTTTATTATTGACTAGTTAATCTATTTACCTGTGGGTATATATTTAGGTTGTTTTTAGTCTTTGGTTGTTACAAATAAAGCTGCTATGAATATCTGTACATATTTTTATATGAGCATATGCTTCTACTTATCTTGGACAAATACCTTGATGTGGAATAACTAGGTCATATGGTACATCACTACAATATGCTAGGTGTATGTTTAAGTTTATAAAAGTTGCCAAACTTTTCCAAAATGGTTGTACAACTGATATTTCGAGTGGTGTATGAGAATTACAGTTGCTCTTTCCAACACTTGGTATGAGCAAACTTTTTAATTTTGGCTATCATAATGATAGTTGTGTAGTGGTATCTCATTTGGGGGCTTTAATTTGCATTTCATAATGACTAATTATGGTGAGCATGTTTTCTTTTGGAAGACAGCTATGCTCACCACTATACCACCAACGCTGGTTGCATGTTTTCTTTTGCTTATCCATAATCTCTATATATTTTTTGATCAAGTGACTTTCATATATTTTGCCCATTTTTAATAAGTTGCTTTTTAAAAAAAAATTATTGAGTTTTAAGAGCTCTTCATGTATTCTGGTTACAAATATTTTATCAGATATGTGATTTGCAAGTACTCTCAGTCTACAACTTATTTATTTGTTTATTTAGTAGTGCCTTTGAAGAGCAGAATTTCTTAATTTTAATGAATCATAATTTATCATTTTTTTATCTTATGGATCACGATTTTGCTGTTATAGCTAAGATATCTTTAATATTAAGACGTAAAGATTTCTCCTATATTTTATTCTAAAATTTTAATAATTTTACTTGACAATACAATTTAAAGTTTATTTTAAGTTTTATATTTAAAACTAATCACTCTTGCATTGTTTTTTTCTGTATGGTGTGAAATACGAATTGAAGTTCATTTTTTACCATAAGGATATCTAATTGTTTTCACTTACTTTAAGTATATTTATCTTGCTATATTTTAACAAAACTGTTTTGCAGCTGTCTTGCTTTTACTTTTAGATTTTGTTGTTTTGTTTAACAGGGTGTTGGCTTTGGTTCAGATAAACAGGTTATTTATTTGCTAATAAGCTTGATCTTTTCGAGGCTGTTTTTAACCTTCGATTTGATGGGTCTATGATAGCATTTGCTATAAGTCTAGATTAGCTCTTCTCGATAGCGGGCTTTTGTGATCTTTACTAAATGCTTAGATTGTTCAATGAACTCTTTTTCTCATACTGTTTGAATCTCAAATGTTTTCCTGACCTGTGCAACTCCTGTAGTATCTTATAATTTCTTTTACGTTCTTTTTCTCATAGATGTTTCTTGCCTATTCTCACTCAATCCTGTCCTAAGCATGTGTATTTTAGTGTTTGGCTAAAAACTCAAAGCGAGATCCTATGAAGATTCTGAAACTCATTTTCTGAACAGTTCCCTTCTCTCTGGTACTCAGGCTCATAAATTCCAGTCCCTCCAGAAGCCTACAACTCTGATTTCTGTCTACTGAACACCATCACACCACTATATTATGTTTGAATTACATGTTCTTGAACTTCAGTCTAGAAAGTGGCTCCAGAAAAAAAATCATAAACTATCATGGAACTGATTTTTCTTTCCTTTCCAGGTTTGCCATTCTGCATTCCATGCTGCGGAATTTCTGAAAACATTTACTTCATATACTTTTTCAGTTTTATAGTTGTTTATGGTTAGGGAGATAGTTACTTCATCATGGCTAACGGCAGAAGTCCAAAAGCAAGTTTTAAAACCAAGTTGTTCATAGTTTCTGTATTGAGTCAGCGCTCATCTTGCACTTCCAGTTTCTTCTTTCTTTTTTTATCCCCTTCTTACAGCCTTGTTCTATTTTAAGATATTATCTTTATGGATCTGACTTTTTCCGCCATTTCTCTTTAATCCAGAAGTACTCTTCAGCTATATTGCCAATAGCTACCCTGAATAAATATTTTGTTTGCCTGAGCAATTTATGTAGGCTCATACAGGTGAAAACATCTTTAAGCTTGGGCCTACAAAATAACAATAGATGAACACTATAATGTTAGATAGAATTGTCTAGTTAGATATTGTCTTTGACAGATATTTTTTTTTTTTAATTTTTTTATTGTGGTGACATTGGTTAACAAAGACATTTGTCTATGCAGGTCTTCCTCATTGGAAGAGATGATAAGCAGTCCAATAATCTCAATAACTAATAATTAAATAAATTTATAGGGTTTGCAGGGAGAAATATGAAAGAGGAGAGAGGTGGGCTAGTGTTAGTCATAGGACAGTCTTGGCAGTAATTGGTAGGAAAATGTAAACCACACAGTTGCTGGAACTCCTAATGGTTTTATTTTTATAATTTATGGATCTGCATGGAGTTAATGTTAAATTGGATTGCCTGTAATATTATCTTGGACCATATGGGTTTAATTTAACTGGTATTAAATGAGTTTGCACTTAGCCTACAATGTCCATCTTGATGTGGTTTGGCACAATTTAAGTGTTTTGAGAGCCCGGGTACACTCTGTAAGTTTGCTTCTCCATTCCTTATAGCCCAGAAGCCAAAAGAGCTTTTTTCCACTTTATCCACATGTAAGAATTACCAACTATATTTTAGGTATTGCATAATGGAATTTAATTCCAAACTTAGAAAGAAATGAAGTATAACCAAATTCAGAATCTCAAGAAAATGCCTTTGTGATTAATAATATTAATTTTCTGAAAGCAATTCAGAATTATATTCCCAGTACCAGAAGTTTACTGAACGGATGAATAAATGCAATATTTAAAAAGTTGCTAGACAACAGACAGGAATTGGTAATGTGAGAAATCTTTTATTTTTATAGATATAATTAAGTACAACAGAATATAGACACCTTAAATCTACAATGTAGGAGGTTTGAATCACTGGAAATTATTTATCTCTTGATTACAGATAGCTGCTCATGTAGGAGGTCTGAATAGTTGGAAATTTATTTATCTCTTGATTGAAGTATTGGAGAGAGCAAGGGATAGGAGTTATATATACACTGGTCATTAGACTGGTAGTTCTATTATTAGTGGTGAGACCTTTGGGAAATAATGATTTCTTTAGTCTCAGTTCCTTCATCTGAAAAATGGGAAAATTATTTACGAATAAAAGAGAATTAAATGATTAACTGCATATGCTAAGCACATTATAGCTACTCATAAAATATTACTCAGCTTCCCCTTTCCTTTTTATCATTACAATCACTATATAAGTATATTAGGTAATACTACACTTGATAATGATTATTTATTTGTTACCCTACTTAAATACAAAATCTCATACAAAAAGCTAAATTTTTGAGAAAAAACAGAAAGAAAAAAAAAAGGAAAGCAGAAGTGGAAAAGATAGAGTGCTACATAGACAAAGTTTCACTCCAAATTTTAGTCATATCTTGTGCCCCAAATTTCGGACTGTGTGGAAATAAAAACCATTGGAAAGGTAAAATATGCTAGCTAGATTGTCTCTTTTGTATATGTGGTATTTATTCATTCAGTGTATTCAACCATCATTTGCCAATTAATGTACCAAGTGTCAGATATGCAAAATGCCAATAATACAGGAGGTAATTGGAAAGAAATAGTCTTTGCCCTTATAAATCTTGCAGTCTAGCAGGAGAGATGCATGTGATACATGAAGTTTCATGTTATAAAGAAGAGGAGCTGTGGCTATGGGGGCACATATAATAGGGAAGCCAAAGTTGGGAGAGGTCATCTGGGATATCTTCTGTGTGGAATGGATATTTAAGCAGAGAACTAAACATTAGATTTTTCTAGGTCACAGGGTGAATTGAGAAGCAGTGTGGGGATAGCATTCTAGGAGAATTAATCATCTCTGCAAAGAACTTGATCAAAGAAAGGAAAAAGCATGGTTTGCACAGGACTGAAGTAGAGCTGGCATAAATGAAGTGCTCTATCTACAAAGGAGAGCATGGTCCAGGAGACTGAAGGTGAGCCTGAAGGAAGTCCAGGAGTATGTAACATATAGTTTTATATGTATGTTAAATATGTTGGATTTTATAAGTAACATGAAGCCACTGAAAGCTTTGAATCAGAGCAATGAAACTACTTGTTTTGCAAGACAATCTTTTTTGTTGCAGTGGGATAAGTATATTTGAAGAAAAAAGAATGGTCATGCAGAAAAAGCTAGAAAACTGATTCATAAAAGGCAAATAAGATGATCTGCATTAGAGTAGTTGCAGCTAGAGATAAATAGACCTGGATAAATTAGGGAGGTAGTTAAAAATTAACATCAACAGAATTTTGCCCAGCAGGCTAATTCTGCTTCAAAAGCCCTCCCAACCTCCTGTACCCCCTTCCTTACCTGAAGAAGTTCTACACATTCTTTAGGTTTAAACTCAAGTGCTACCTGCATTTTGATGACTCCCCCCAAAAGGTAGAGTTAGGGGATTACTATTGTAGCACCTGGAAAATATATCCTTTCAAGGCAGTGGACTTCAACCCTGGATACACATTTAAGTCATCTGGGGGAACTTCTAAACACTTCTAATAACAGTCTCCTACTCCAGACTGACTCTTTAGGAGTTGGGAGAGAGCAAGAATATTGCTTAAAAGCTCTCCAGGTGGTTCTAACATGTATTCAAGGTGGGAATCAGCTCTTAAAATCATTTAGCATACTGGTATTTTTAGTTTTACAGTCTAATTTCCATTAGGGTGTAAACTCACTGTGGACCAGAATTGTTAACTCATCTTTACATCTGAAGGGGTTAGCACAGCAATGGCATATCTTTTTATTGTTATTATTTTTTATTTTTTAAGTTTATTGGGGGTAATATTGGTTAATACAATTATACAATTATATTTGTACATTATAATTTGACATCTATATATTCTATTGTGTGATTACTACTCAAAGTCCAGTTTCCTTCAGCTACCATATATTTGATCCCCTTTACCCACTTTGCCCTTCCCCTCCCCTGCTATATTTGACCCCCTTTAATTATCTACCTACCCACTACTCCCCCACACCCTACCCTCTGATAACCACTAGTCTATAGTCCATGTCTCTGAATCTCTGTTTGTCTTGTTCATTTGTTGCTTTTAGGATTATATTCCACATATAAGTGATATCATGTAATTTTCAACTTTTTCTGTCTGGCTTATTTCGCGTGGCATGATTATCTCGAGGTATATCCAGTTTGTCGCAAATGGTAGTATTTTATCTCTTCTTATGGCTGAGTAATATTCCATTATATATGTGCCACAGCTTCTCTAGCCAATCATCTATCATAAGACACTTCAGTTGCTTCCATGTCCTGGCCACTGTGAATAATGCTGTTATGAACATCGGTATGCAAATATCTTTTCGAATATGGGTTTTCAAGTCTTTGTGGGTATATACCCAGTAGAGTGATTGCTGGATCATATGGTAGATACATTCTTAGATTTTTGAGGAACCTCCATACTGTTTTTCATAGTGGCTGTACCAATTTTCAGTTCCACCAGCAGTGTGTGAGGGTTCCTTTTTCTTTGCATCTTCTCCAACATTTGTTATTACTTGGCCTGTTGATTATAGCAATTCTACCAGGTGTGAGATGGTATTTCATAGTGGTTTTTATTTGCATTTCCCTGATAGCAAGCAATGCTGAGCATCTTTTCAAATTCTTGTTGGCCATTTGTATGTCCTCTAGGGAGAAGTGTCTGTT
>JAQQSQ010002109.1:0-11370 GCA_028627145.1 Eidolon dupreanum
AGGACCCAGTAAGTTCTGACGTGGATCAAGAGTCTCAAACGTCAAGTTTTTTTTTCAAAAATGAAGTGGCGTAGAAAGGAAAATATCGGTGAACAGGTAGCAGAGATAGGTAGTTTCACGACATTGTTTCGGTTTTATAGATAGGTATGTATTCTAGAGCTCCATGCAAGTGTCTCTCTTTCTCTGGGTCAAGGTTAAAAAGTTTAGAGAACACCGATCCACTTCATTGCACGGAAATGTACATGGCCACATCAAAAGTGAATTACGTGTGATAAAATCTTGTTAGGAGAAGGGATCGTACGCTCTATTTCTTTAGGGAGATTGTCAGACATGCTCACGGAACGGAAAGATGGCAGAGGAGAAGGAGACTGAAAGGTTTCTGATCGGCCGGAGCTTTCCTGAGTGATCACATCCCTGAACAGTGCATATCTCGTGCCCGTTGTCAAAGCTGAGTAAACCGGTTGTTCAAGCAATTTCACTATGTCATGAAAGTCCATCCTCACGTTGTTTATTACACTCCCTAGTTATAAATCATTTTCTTCCTGTTTCCTCAAAAGATACCCTCGCTATGTCTCTTAAACCCACATGCAATCACCTGAAAACACGATTTGTAAATCTCTGGGATGAGGATGCTAGGGGTAACAGACCACTGACTTGTGTTATGAGTTAGTTAAGGCAGCGAACATGATGGGTGCCTGAAATGAGAATTCACGTTTTCGAAGGGTCGTTCACAATCCCAAGAAAGGTAAAACGGAAGAATAGGACAATTCCTGCACGTGTATCTTCAAACACAATGCTGACTAGGTTTGTATCAATCATCTGCCGACACGGGAAAGCAGCAGGAGGTTGTGGAGCGTGCCAAACAGTTTCTTAACCTTTTGGTACGTGCCTTTCGATTTCGACGGTGGTGCTTTTGCCATTTCGGAACAGGTGTTCAAGATCTGATGCTGGGAGCTCTAAGATGCTGACACGGATGAGCCGTCAGTGGAGAGAGAGGAAGGTGTCTCGCCGACATCATCTCAGAGAAGCGGAAACCCGAGGTCGGAGAACCCACTTGGGCCAGGTACCTGAGAGCCTTTATTTCTCTTATTCTCCTAACTCTTAATTGCAAAATATATCAAACATACAGAAAAACTGAAGGAATGGCACAAGGATCATCTCTATAGCTTTCATCTACCTTAGTGCACCAGCTGTTAACATTTTGCCATGTGTTTGCTTTGTCTCTCGAATCTCTATCACCTACCTATCTATCCATCTGTCTATCCATCTATCTATCCATCTATCTATCCATCTATCCGTCTATCTAACTAAGTTGTAGACATCATGACAATTTACTCTGAAATACTTCAGCCTCCTAAAAATGAGGATATTCTCCTGTATAACTGTAATAGGTAACATCGAATCAGTAATATCTCCCTAATACAGGGCGTAATCTGAATTTCCCCAAGCATCCCGGCATCCGGTGTTCTTGATCCCGTGCTGAGTCGATTTCTTAGCACTTCCCGTTTCCAGAATAAGCGCTTCACTTAAATCCGAAGTGTATCTTCCTTACCTCATGCGGGGGCCGAAGCCCCGCAGCTAGGACTGTACATCCATACATGTCCCCAGCCCCCCACGTGGCGGGCATAATGGACAGGGGCGATCGCTGGTCTGGAGGTCCTCCTGGGGGACCGCGTTATTCCTGTAACCCGAGAGGGTGAGCCAGGGATGGGGTTTTCTTTCCAAACGATCCGACAGGTCTGGGGGGTATTTACACTTGAACCAAGGCCAAGTCCACCCTCCCTACTGTGGTGTACAAGGCCCTTCAGGAGCTAGCTTCTTTTTCTCCCTCCGCCTTCTCCCTCCCCTCCCACCCTGCCACACTCCATAGCAATGGCCTGGTTACTTCTCTGTCCTCCCCACCCCGCAGCACCCCGGGGTCTGCACCACGTGGGCAGGGCTGGCCCCTCAGCCCCTAGCGGGCCCATAGCACGCGCTGTGGCTGCATTTGCTAAGCGGGGTTATTACACGCCGAGTGCCGCGCCTTGCTGAGGAATTAGGCCCCTGTGGTCCGTCCCTTCCTTCACAGCAGGTTTCACGCCGGGTGCGACAGTGAGTGTAATGCACAGACTCCGCGTCCTCAGGGACCTGCGCCCACCTAGGGGGCAAGTCTGACAGGCCCCAGAGACCACACAGCCGTCCAAGAGCTCTGGGTGGGACACGGCCGACGCTGTGCCTCCCAGGTCGGATGGCGCATCGGCGTCGCCCAGAAACCTTGCCAAACATAGACCCCTGGTCTCTGCGCACAGAGGTTTTCATCGAGGGGGTCCAGGGGGCTCTTGATGTGAGCGGCCACAGCCAGGGCCTTCTCACCGCGACTGGCCGTGGCGTCATGGGGGTGAGAGGCCACCCATGGGCGCTCAGTGTGAGGAGGTCAGGCTGCACTGCCCCGCGCCCCTCGGCCGGACGCCTGGGGCGGGCACACCCCGAACGCACGGACACAGTGACTGTGGTCACAGCGACACGGGGGAGAGGCGCGGAGGTAGGAATTCAGCGGACGGGAAGACATGGGACGAGGAGAGCCCCTTCTCATGGTGCACGTGTCTGTGACAGAGCAGAGGGCATTCGACCCCGCCAGGCAGCCCACCCCCCTCTTCTCTGCACCAGTCTCGATTTTTTTCAACAGTATCTGTCTCCGTCACCAGATGAGATACGGTCCAGGAGAGCGTTTTGTAGGTGATTAAGTGCTGCGCAAATGTTCGCTATCGTTGGCACGGCCACCAGCAGAATGGGTCAGTTTCTGGAACTTTCCTTCCCCAGGTGTCTGAGTGCTGAGACAATCCTAAGAAAAGCATTGAAAAGCTCCCATGTTGTTTGCGGAACTGGTCACTAGGTGTCGCTATTTGTTAAGATAACAAATTATTCACCTTTCTCCTGGCTCCAAACTGCCTGTATTTTTTCTAGAGATCCTGAGATGATTTTTCTGTATGTACTTGATTTTGAGAATAGCCCACTGCATTTGCCATCATTTACAGTTAGAGACTTTCCAAGTCAAGTAAGAGCAACCGAATGTCCTTGGACTCGACTTCTCTTTCCCCTTCTATCACGCCCTCCATTTCAGCCATCGTCCATCTCACTCTTCCATCTCTGTTTCATCCACTCAACAAGTGTTTTATGGAGCGTGACGTTCGGGCCAGGCACTGGACGCGGAGCTGCAGATGCGATAGTGAATACAGCAAAGTGTCATCCATCATACCTCTGGCTCCGATAGCTCTTTCTTGGACAACAGACCCACAATTTCAACTCCCTTGACTTCCTAGTTCTCGCATTGAACACCTCCCAAGGGAGCATCCATGTAGGTCGCCTGCACCTCGAACTCACCGGTCATGCTCATCTTGAGCGCCATCTCTTGACTGGAGTGGGACCGTCACTCACGCTCTCCTGTCACTGAGCTCAGGACCTCGCTTGCCTCGGACCTCTCTCTCTCCCCTCCTCCCACTCCCAGAGGATTGTCTTAGCCGAGCTTTGGAACAGGCGTTCCCCTCATCCCCTTCCCCAAAGCCACCACTAGCATTCACGTTTCAGTTCCCCGTGCCTGGGCCATGGTGAGAGACCCCTACCCGGCTTTCCTGGCCCCCTTTTCTCTCGCTTCTAACAAGCCCTCTACACTGTCGACAGAACGGTTCTCTTGAAGAGTGCTCTTCATCATGTGACCCCACCTCCATTCCTTATTCTGAAATAGTCGAACCTGTCCTTAGCATCTAAAGCTCTTCTCATCATCTGCTCCAACCTCCACAGTCTGCACTCTACCTCTGAATCAACGAAAAGTAGGTCAAGAAATACTTACGTGTGAGGCGTAACTAGACCCCTTCTCTCATGATAAGCAGAAGGAGGTTATTAAATAGGTGTTAAGGACTGAATTGTGCCCCGTGCTCCCAAATTCTCAGGTCGAGGCCCTGACCCTCGTACCTTAGAACATGACTGTATTTGGAGATGGGTCTTTAAAAGAGGTAATTAAGGTTAAATGAGGTCCTATGGGTGGGTCCTGATCCTGTATGACTGGAGCAACACCAGGGAGGTGCTCACAGAGAGAATGTGAGGATGTAGCAAGGAGGCTGCCATCTGCAAGCCAAGGAGAGGGACCTCCGGAGAAACCAAACCAGCCCACACCTCGATCTTCGACTTCTAGTGTCCAGAACTGTCGGAAAATAAATCACTGTTGGTTATGCCACACAGCCTGGCATTTTATTATGGCAGCCCTAGCTAACTAATCAATACGTATTCATACAAACTTTTTTTGGAGAAAGGATGCTGGTCTGTATACTGGGCCCCCAAGGAGGGGTGATTAACTTATTCTTTCATAAGCCCAGTGGTACACTGTTATTTGTTGTATTCTTTATTGTTCTGTCTAGTCTCCATGACTTTGTTCTTGCTCTTTTCTTCACTTGGTACACTGTTCTCCTCACCCTATTTCTGCTCTCAAAATCCTACCCATCCTTCAAGGCCAATGCCATGGCCAGCTTCTCCACAAAATCTCTCCTCTGTTCCTGATTTGATTTGTCTGTCCTTTTGGCTCCCATACCATTTTGGGGGGTACCTTTCTGATAGTCCTTATATTCTATAGATTTATTTTAAAATATTTATATTTCAGACTTATCTATTCTTCCCAATTATAAGTGCCACAATGGAAGGAAATGCCTGTCACTTATTTTTATATTCCTGTGGCATCTATAGTGATTAGCCTACTATAGGCGCCTTAGGAATATGGATGCTCAATAAATATTTAATTTGAACAAAGGGACATTCTGCTAGAGTAAAGGCAATTATATATTTTTGCTTGAAATTTTAATGAGAATATATGATTTGGGGTTTTTTTCCTGCTAAAAAAAAAACTGCTGGGTTCTTTTCTGTGCTCTCGATATCCTGAAGAAGGATTCGGGCTTCTCGTTACTTCTGCAGCTTCATCAGTTTCTTAGCACGCCCCTTCTCCTGATGAGGTTGGTGAAGGAAATATTTGGCAAAATTCTTCAGAGCCCCACTGTGGCGGTCAAAGCAGTAAGACTTTTAAAGTGTGGGGCCTTCCATTTGAAGGGGAGGATCAGGAGAAGCTGGCTCTCCAAATCTCTAGGTCTTCCTATGTCAGTTTATCTAAAGTTAGGTAATGCTTGGGTTAAACAAACGTATTGAGAGTCGATTTGGGCGTACTGCTCCGAGCGTGATCTCTAAGACCTAAAAACCAGGGGAATTAAAGCGTTAACTTGGAAGTTTAACTTCTAGAGAAGCAGAACTCTTCCCTAGGGGTTTAACTGTTCCTTTTCCCCCGTCCTCTAAATTATGGCCTCTGCTTCTGAAGACCATTTTTTTTCCTGCCTCTTTTGCTAAGCTTTCTTAAGATCCAGGCGCCACCCTAAAACTTCGAGGTGTCTAGAGAACAGCTTCAGAATCCCCCCACTTACTCTTAATCATGAACAAGTACTCTCAACCCCAAATGTTCTCTGCTTCTATCTTCACCTAAACCTTCATTTTAAGAGTGTAATTAAAATATCACTAAAGCACTTCAGCAACCCAAGCATGAGTAATCTTGGAATTAAATAGGAAAAAAAAAAAAAAAAGCTGTGTTGCTCTGTCGTGCTGTTAACACAATAGTCTTCATATAAACCTAAGCTAGGAAATCCTGTTATTGACTCAATGGGATTCTATCCCACAATGAAAAAGAATTAACTGCAGTTGGCTCCAACGGTTTAGATGCGTCTCACAGACATAATGTTGAGTGAAAAGCTACTCAGAAGAGCACGGACTGTATGTATTCCTGCATTACTACGAAGTTCGAGAATAGGCAAAACGAATCTTTAGTTAGTGTGAGGATTAGATGAGCAGATTTGTGCAAAGTCCCCGGAACAAGCAGATTACTTGAAACTAATCAATAAACATGAGCACCTTTTATTACGAGAGGAGACAGTTAGTAAAACCTCTCTGAAATCAATTGTACGCATTGAACGGTCTTGATGAAGAGCCGTGAGGTGCCCCGAGGAGAGAATGACAGGTGAGACTCTACTAAGGTAACTTCGAGAAGCAGGCAGAGGTGGTGTAGGCAGTGGGATGAGGCTCACCGAAAGGCAGGAGGTGCAGAGGGGCCGGAATGAAGAGAAGTAGGAACCATTGCCTGCCTCGGGCCGGAGATGAGATGGGGATGGCTAGCCAGGTGTCGCAGAGAAGATCTGGAGAGTGGCAGAAGAAGGAACACACGTGTAGTAGAAGCTCCAGAGAGGAAGTGAGGGCGCACCACCCCCCACCATCGCTCCTGCAGCCTTCCTCAGGCTACCCCAAATGAGGACAACCCAGGCCGGCCCTAAAAGCCTCAGGAAAAGTCCCTCCCCCCATTCTAACCAGATCCGAAGCCTCCTTCCTTTACATGGAATCTCTGGGGCCCCGATCGCTCTTCTCCTAAGGCATCAGCCCACTCACTCATCCTGCCTTGATGCGCTGGGAGGCTGATGCGATGGGCAGGACCGTGGCCCTTCGTCTGGTTCCAGGGTAGGTAGCATCCCGTGGCCACCTGCTCCATTGTACTCAGTCTGGCTGTGTACCGAGCCCACAGATGCACTGTTCATGCTCGGGTCTCCTCATGATCCCTAGTAAGAATGCATGCATGCTCAGAAGTGCTGAATTACAAAAACACCATTTAAAAAGAAGTTGGAACCTTTCTTTCTACTTATTGTTCTCCCTTTCCACCTACTCTCCTTTTACTTAGAGATTTTCAGATTCAAAGCAACTTATGTAGCGGTTTGGAGGTCTATAAGAGATATGATCGAGAAGGCTTTGATGGGGCTTTTTAGAGTTCTGTATTCCTTATAGTTATTTTTCAATTTATAAATGTAAAAATATCTCCTTAAAGTGCCAAACTGCACTCAAACTGCCATTGTCAAATTAATGGACAATCATGATCCAAAAGTAACTATAATTCACAGTGATTAAAATGGCAACATTAAGTTCTTTTCAAGATCTGTTCTGCATGAGAAAGGCTGTAACTCGACCATACTGCAACAATCCTGGGTCATTATTACATAATTGCACTCCGACCCCCGCGACTGGTGACACCAGAGGTGTTTAACAAAGACTATTTGATTTTCTTATCCCGATCATGTTTCCTTCTTCTTCATCTCTAAAAAGAAAAAAAAAAAGTATGATACGGGGAAAGCATGAGCACAGAGAAGGAAACATCAACCATGCATGAAGGTTTTCAAAAGGAAGGACTAATTCAAAGTGTGTTTTGGGAACAGAAAAATGGAGGCGTAGACAAAAACCTGTAGACGGGCTGGCGTTCCTCCAGCTAAAATCAGAGAGGCCTGAATCTTTCTCTCTGTTGCAAACAGCCAAAGGTGACAAGACGTTTGGGTTGGCTTGGATAGAAGAGGATTCTAAAGCTTTGTCTGGCAGACTTTGCCCCCTAATGAACTTAGCTGTGTGGAACCATATGTTTCAAAGTCTTTATAAAAAAGGGTACACAGTAGTCTCCCCTTATGCTCAGGGGGATCCATTCAAAGACCCCCTAGTAGATACCTGAAACCACAGAGAGTACCAAACCCTACATACTATGTTTTTTCCGTACATACATACCTACCATAAAGTTTAATTTACAAATTAGGCACAGTGAGAGATTAAGAACAGTAACTAATACCGAAAGAGAACGTATTATAACAGTATACTGCAATAAAAGTGATGTGAGCGTGATTTCTCTGTCTGTCTCTAAATATCTTATTTACTCGTCTCACCTTTCTTCTCACGACGTGAGGTGTGAGGTGATCGATGCCAGATCCATTCCCGACTTGCAGTAGCGGCCTCGGTGTCGGGCGTTCTGGGGGACCCCTGGCTGAAGTCTTCCTGTAGGCTCAGCCCTGCCCAGCGTACACACGGCCGTCCATGAGGACGCCTTTTCTGCTCATGCCTTCCACCCACAGATTTCATGCCTTTTCTACAAATTTAGTACCTTTCCAACTGGACCACGCACTCGTCCTGCGCTGTGGCTGCAGCTTCCGTCGTTTGAGTTGCAACAACCAAACCAGCACGTTTGTTTGTCCTTCACAATTTCACCCATAGAGGATTCCTTCTTCCCATAGATCTCAGCAAGCTCAGCATATATAGTTTTTTCCTCTTTCTTTATTGAATTGAGAACTTTCACCTTTTCACTTCAAGGAAGCACTTGGCAGCTTCCCTTTCGCCTGTCCGAATCGCGGCATCACTACGCCTGTGCTTTGGGGCCGTCGTTAAGTCAACACGGGTGACCCGAACAGGGAGCGTGTGCAGGGGGGTGCTGCTGGACAGAGGGGCGACTCACGCCCTGCGGGGCGTGCAGCAGGACGGCTCGAGAGCCAGCACGCTATGCAGAACGGCGCGTGGGTTAACCCTGGGGAATTTTCCAGTTAATGTTTTTGGATCGTGGTTGACAGCGGGTCACCGAAACCACAGAAAGCGAACCCGTGAATGGGGGGAGCTACGGTCCTCGTCACTAATGTGCTGGGTTGACTTTATACAGTCAGAGCTCCCTAAGACAAGTGCTCAGAGAGCCAAACCCGAGTCGTCCACGAGCATCTTGAAGTTTTATGTAAAGTTATGCATAAGTCTGTGCGTGTGGGGGGGGGCATGCATATGTGCATGCGTTTGCTTAGAGGAACAGATGTATGTTTTCACGTGTTCTCAGAAGGAGCCATGATGGAGATAAGGTTCAGAATCACTGACTGCCGGGCGAGATCCAGGAAGAAACGACAAGGAGCTGGAGAGCAAAGCCTGATGCTTCTTCAAAGACAGTCGAAGGGGTAGGTTAGGGCCAGTGCAAAGCATGCTGGAGCATTTTCCTAGGAAAGCTGTCTGGCAGAGAGAGCCATCCATCCCTAAAAACAGGGCTTATTTATTATAAATAACTCTGAGTTTGGTTGGTCAGAATTTTATTTTATTTTTGGTCAGGCTCACACAGATCCTTCAGGTCAAGACTCTCCACCCAAGTCCTTTGGAGAGAGGGAGGAGGCCTGTTGGGGACCACAGGTGGGTGACTACTGCAGCAAACATGCAGAGCTGATGGGAGGACGTGTCCTGGCTCAGTTCCCCAGCTCAGACCTTAACGGAGGAGGGGACAAGGGACTCATGGCTCAGGTCGATCATTCAGGCCTTTCGGTTTACGATTTGGCCAGAGCTCATCCCTTCCCCAAGGAGCACGTCTCTTTTTATGCCTCCAATCTTGGACTTAAGACACTGGAGCAGCTGCGGGGACATGGAGGAGATGGGAAGGGAGGCCAGGACAGCGGGAGGAGGGGACGTGGGCAGAGGGCTCAGCTTCACACAGAGAGCCACACCTCCCGCTGGGAAGGGCGGGGAGGCCTGGAGAAATGAGGTCCTGCTTCCCAGTGTCTAAGTCCACTGTTATCACTTCATTTAGTTACTTCTTGAAGGCCTTTTTTTTTTTTTTTTTTAAAGGAATATTTTTCAGGGAAATCAAAACACCCCTGGAGAATCCCTGCTTAAGGCCTCTGCAGCCAACACCTTCGATATTAGTTAACACCATAACCAGGGCTGGGAACAAGGGGGAACTGCGGGAAGGCTGACGACGACCTTTCGTAATTGTGCCTGAGGAATCTGTCTCTCTCAGAATTCTTATTCCAGTAGCATTCGAAGTTGTCAGTGGTCTAAATGTCAGAGGGTGAGTGATCGTATTTATGAGATGAAAACGTCCTCAAGTGACCTGACAAGTCTCCATGTGGGTGCACAGATAATGGGACATGCTTTCTGAGATTATGGTGGACTTTGGCCAGAGTTTGCAGGGTCACACCCTTCCTAGCTTGCAGTTAGATCTGCTGGCCAGACGCCCTCCGAACCGTAGGACGGGACTTTTTCTTTCCCTTGAAAATTATAGAAAAATCACCACCTCCAAATTTGAGGTGATAGTATACTTTTTATTTGTTTAGTGATCTTCATTTAAAAAAAACTGTATTTTATTTTCACATAAAAGGTAAATTTCAAGAAAATGTTATTATTGGCCATAATTAATAGGAGCCACTTGGGGTGAACTCTCTCAAAAGGCCACAGCAAATGGTTCTCGGTGTTTTGAAGGACAAGTAGGTTCTGGAGAGAAGTGAGCGGAGTCCAGCTTTGAAGAGAGGTGAACGCCTTCCAGGGTATAGACAGGATGCTATCTCTGTCTATTGTGATCTCCTTAGAACCTCAAAAGCAAGAAAGTTTATCTTTTTCTTTAGTGTGTGAATAAACAGGAAGAGGACGGTAAAAACCGAGTTAGCTGGGTAACCCAATATGGTAAATGTTTTAGGCTGATTTGGCCAGTTAATAATTTTTGTTCCATAAAAAAATCTACCTTTCACATCACGAATGAACAATTTTAATATTTTAAACACGTACGTGCTTGTTTTGTTAAAGTAACTAACAGGGACTTTATTTTCACACTTATTCATTCACATGCGCTTCTGCAGAATGGTTTGTGTTACACTCGCATGTAAAGTGCTCAGATCTGAGAAAGGGGAAAAAGTTCTTCAATGAAAAGAGGCATTTTTCAAGCTATGGCTGCTGTATATTTGTCAGGGAAAACTGCTAGTGTTTTTACTGCTTGACTGTTTTCATTTTATGTATTATTTAAATAAACACACTAATTTTAGATTGGGACTGCTTGGACTTTGCTGAGTCACCTGGAGCCACTCTCTATTCACCTGTTGACACCTATTTTTTTTTTTCCTGGTTCCGCCATCAGTTCCTTAGGATTTCGTCATAGATGAGAACTTGGATAGAGTGTCCATGGAAGAGTTTAATGAACTATTTATTTCACGTTCACTACCTGTGCAGCCATGCAACGTTGCTCAACTTCCGGAAATCACTTGCTGCATTTTTGTGACAACGAAGCTCCCTGGCAGGAATATGGTCCAGTCTTTAAAATGCACATGAGAATCCCCAGGGAGATGCTCTTTTACATTTTCTGACTACACCGAAATAAGCCGCTCAGTGTCTTGCTCTGCATCCCTGTCAGTAAGTGGCCAATGTTTTGGCAGAGTTTGGTGGGCAATGGGCCAGACGCTAATGATCTTAGTAAATAATTTTAATCCAAACACTCTCTTGTTGTTTTGAAACCCCCCTGGGGTAGTGGCAGCCTGCCTGAGGACTCATTGTTCCTGAGTGGTCTCCGTGTGTGTACCCTCATCGTTCTGCATAGACTCCCCCTGTGTGCCGGACGGGAGCCGGGGGTGGGAGCCGCTGGTCTCAGGAAGGCCCTGCGTTTGGTCTGCTCTGAGGCCACTTTCTGAGTACTTAATGAGAAAGTCGGGCTTGCCTGTCACGTCCCGAGGCGTTGGTCTCGATCGACTTTGCCAGTGAATGGATATAATATCTGTTCATCCA
>JAQQSQ010002110.1:0-11367 GCA_028627145.1 Eidolon dupreanum
GGGCAGCCCTGAGTCCCGGGTCCTGCCCTCACGGCCTTTCTGTGTTTTCAGCAACGAGACGGCCCGCGGCGGCCACCGCGTCTGCCATCCTGTTATGAAGGAAACACGCCGAGGAAAGGGAGTGACACAGAGACAATAAACAGAGGTGAGCCAAGAGGAAGCGCGGGGGGCGGGGGGCCGGGCGCCCGCAGACGCACACCTGCCCCGCACTCGCCCGCCCCTGCCGCGCGGGCCAGCAAGGCTGCTGGCCCCTGACCCGCACGGGGCCGGCCCCGCGCTCCTGCTCCTGGAAGGGGGCCTTCCCGGGACCCCTGCCTGCGCCCCTGCGTCCCACACCCTGCGTGGCCTGCCGTGGGAGCTGTGGGGAGGGGGAGGGAACGCCTGCCTGCGCTCCCCGGAAGGCGGCCTGGGTTCTCTGAGGGCCCTCAAAGGCCAGCGGGGGCGGAGGAGGAAGCCGATGCCGATGCCAGTGAGGAGGTGAGAGACGGTGCCCGTGGGGCCTGCTCTGCGTGGGGCGTCGTGTGGTCCCGCCCAGAGCCGGCCAGCACCCCGGGGGCCTGCGAAATCGACTGTGCTGGAAAACGGGGGGCCCTTGGAACCCAGCGAGGTCCCAGGCTGGACCCAAAAGCCAAGCGCAAGCCAGCAAGGAGCAGGAGGCCCGTGTCCGAGGCGTTCAGGGGACCCCAGCTCCGTGGCCTCGAGCGACAAGCAGCGCGGCAGCTGTCTGTGAAGAAACGCGCGGGTTTCCCTCTGTGCCCATGCCAGAGCCGACAGTTCTCTTGCCTGGAAAACAGAGTTTTACATCAACTTTGATGTCGGTAACACTATTTTTTTCAACATTCAGAGATCGCATCGCAAATCTGTGCCTCTGCTTTCTGTAGCTAATGCAAAGGATAGACATCAACCCAGTCCTGTCCAAATTATCACCAATCCAAGTGGAAGCAGGTAGCATTCAGGTTAATAAGGGTTTTTCTTTTCTGGGGTTCTTCAAATGGAAGGCAAATGCCCGTCACCCCCACTCCCCCTGTGACCCCTGCGGGCTCACGGCCTCCCTCAGGGACCAGAACCTTCGCCAAGCGCAGAGGCTGGTCCCGTCCTGGGCAGCGCACTTCTTCCTGTCTGTGGGCGGGGTGGATCCGGGGACACCCCACGCTGTCACACTCCCTGCTGCAGGCCGCCTCGGCCCAGCTAGAAGAGCAGAGCCATGCCCAGGGGACACAGTCCCCGCGCAGCCGGGTGACCGCTCTCTGCCTGATGGACTGCGCCCCCAAACTAACGGGTCCCCCGTTCGGAACGCCGGCCTTGTGGTTCCCTCCCACCGTCTGGACGACTTCGACAAGGGCGTTCTGCCATCTCCCGAGGCAGCTGTTTGTCTTCAGGGGACCCAGAGGGGTGAGGGTGGCCTCTGGCTCCAGAGCCACAGACCGCGGCTAGGAGGTCAGCTCGTCCAGGCGAGGGCGCCGGGCGCCCGGGTGGCACCCGTGAGGCGGGCTGCACATGGGCCTGGGGAAGCCGCGACTCAGTGACTCGGTGCCTCGGCTGGGAGTCTCGGCAAAGCCGCGACGTGACGCGGGGGCGGGGAGGCCGCGTGCCGGTAGAGGTCCCACGTCAGACAAGCCCCGGGACCCACGAGCCTTAGGGTTAGCACACAGCTGGCCCTAGTCGGAGGGCTCCAGAAACCTCGAACTCAAGACGCCACAAAACAGAACCCCCTGTGTCCCCTTGACCCTGATCCTGCCGTGTCCCCGACTTGTGGAACTCAGAGAGGGGGGCTGTTCCAGGCCCTTCCGCACCCCACCGGCCCCTCCCAGACACCTCTCGAACCAGCGAACCAGCGGCATTCCTGCACTTGCCCCGGCCAGACCAACAACGCCTCCTCCCAACAGGACACCCGCGGGCCACTCACCCTGCAGCCGCCTCACCCCCCCACCTCACCCCCTGCCCACTGCTTAACCCCCCCATCCACCGCCTCACCACCAGCCCACCTCCCACCCCCCCATCACCCCCCACCCACCCCCTCACCCCCCCCAATCCACCGGCCACCGCCTTGGGGCGAGGCCAGACCCACTGACCGCCTCCCAAGACCCTCCTCCCCTGGCTCTGCTCCATTTCCTCTCGAGACGCCAGCCCCGTCCCTCCCTACATCACCACCCAAGCTCCAGACTCGGGGCACGCGAGGACACTGCGCCGGTGCCGGGTGGCGGACAGCCACGCCCGTGGGCACCGGCAGGCCGTCCCCTCCGCCCTCCGCCTGAGCCCGCCCACCCGCGGGGGCTCCCGGCGCTGGCCTCCGCCTTCCACGCCCTCCGCTGCCCGGAGGCCCCTGCGCTGCAGACGGTGGCCGCACGCCGAGGCGCTCCGTGGTCGCGCCCTGCCTCCTGCTGCCCCAGGAGCCTGGTGTGACGACGCCCCGTGACCGCACGCCCTGTGTCCCGCTGACTGGGACCCGCTCTTACTGACCCTCCGTCGAGGGTGCACGGGCCTCGTAGGGCCACCCGCATAGCCGCTGCCTCGGGACGGACCACGAGTCCAGCCCTGTGCCCACCAGGGACAGACAGCGCTTGCTCTCCGTGGGTGCGAACTGCAGGCTCGGCCGGCGTCTGTCGACCAGTGATGCCGTGTCCAAGCGCAGTCACACGCCCTCCGCGGCTTCCCGCCACAGTGGACCCCTGTTCTCCAATTCAAGCCCCTGACGACCCTGGGTCTGGGGACCCTCTCGTGTGCTGTGGGCCCTTCCGCAAACCGCCCGCGCACCGCCTGCCGTTTCCCACTGGGACTCCTGCCTCTTCTTAGACAGAAAGGAATTTCCTCTGTGTTCCCAGTGTGAGTCCCCGACTGCTTTAGAGGCTGTAAAGCCCTCGGCCCGACCTGTCTCAATCAGTCACTTTGGGGCGACACTTCCGCCGTGCCCAGGCCTGCCTTGCAGATGAGGAGGCCGAGGCTCGGGGACCCGGGGCACTGCCCGGGGCACCCTGGCCAGGTGGTGTGGGAGACGGGGCTCCAACCAGGCTGCCTACTGCCCCTGAATCTGTCCCTTCTCTGCAGAACTTGGCCACACAGCTGTCCCTAAAGGGCAAGGCCACGCCAGCCCCTTGGTGTGAGGTGTTCACAGATGCCAGGGTTTATTGAATCCAGTTCTGGGTGTTATGAAAGGAACTTTTATTTTCATTAAAAAGCCCAAAAGGTTAAATTCAGTGATATCACTTTACCATGCTCCACCAGTGTCATGTGACTGGTCAAGCGTTTCATTTTCCACTCCGACTGCAGCCTCAGTGACCTGCCCAACAGGCTGAGGCACCAGCGTGTGGTCCCCGGCCTTGCCTGAGGAGTCAGGAGGGGCATGTGCCAAGGTGCCCCCACCCGCCGGGCAGAAGGCCAGGGTGTGTGGCCGACCTCCACCCAGGCAGTCGGGCTGCGGAGCCGGCCGCTCCACGCGGCAGCGCCTGGACCCGGCCAGCTTTGCTTTGCAGTGTTGTGACCCTCTGTCCCCGTGCCCACAGCCCGGCCACCAGGGCGGGTCCTGGTCCTGCGCCCGAGGAGGAAGCAGCACGGGCAGTGGCCGTGGGCCGTGGGCCGTGGGCCATGGGCACAGCTCTTACAGGACAGAGGGGACTTTCCGGACAAGCTCGAGCCCCACGGGCCCCTCGGCCAGATGGAGCCGCGGCCGCGAGTGAGGACAGCGGCCCGTCTGGGCCCCGCAGCCAGCACCAGCGTTCATGTCCTGTGTTCTCCGGAGCTGGCTCCTGAAAGCAGGGTCACCTCCCGGAAGGCCAGCCTTTTCCACCACGCTGACAAGATGAAATAGTGAGTCTGGCACTCAGGCCGCCGCGCCCAGCCTGAGTCACCGGCCGCGACCTGAGGGCGGGCTGGGGGGCGAGGCGGGGGCGAGGGCGGCTGAGCGCCCGGCGCTTGCCAGGCTGCCCGTAAAAATGTTTCATGATACAAAGCACAACACCTTCCGAGGAGGAGACGCACCAAGGGGACGGAGGGGACTCCACCCGCTTCTCCTCCTCGGTGGGGGCCGGGGACCCCCGAGCAGACGGCCGCCGGGCGCCCGCGAGTCCTTGCTCCCTGGCAGGCCGGGCTCTCGGTGCAAGTGCCACGGGCGTGGACGGGGGCACGGCGTCCCTTCGCTGTTTGACCCAGAGCCGCCGGGCCTGGCGTCGGAGTGCCTGGGGCCCACGTCTTCCTAAGTCACCTGCCGGGTGACTCCT
Organism: Eidolon dupreanum; assembly: GCA_028627145.1. NCBI lineage: Eukaryota > Metazoa > Chordata > Mammalia > Chiroptera > Pteropodidae > Eidolon > Eidolon dupreanum. The sequence continues at coordinate 4,215 of JAQQSQ010002110.1, forward strand.
GCCGGTCCGGCTCGTTCTACAGCGTCTCTGAGAGCAGAGGCAGGACGGCCAGACCAGACCCCGCTGGACGCAGAGGGAGACCGGCTTGCGGCCCCGGGGGCTGGGCAGGCCCACGCGGCTGCTGGACACAGGCCTGAGCGCTTGCCGGGGTCCGGCCCACGCGGGGCATCGCCGCGGTCCCCGTGTGAAACACGAGCCAGACGTTGCCCAGCACGCCCCGGGGCAGAGGAAGGTCGGACGCCCCAAGCCAATGGCCCCCGGTTCCGAGAGGCCTCGGGCAGGTCCCATCTCTCAGAAATGGCTTCTGGAGCTGAACTCAGAGCTGCTGAGCTGCAGGGGGTCACTGCAGGGGGGGCCTCCCCCCCTCCCACACACAGCCCCTGGGAACCAGCCCAGCTCCCCTCCCATTTCTGCCTCAGGCCAAACCCAGATGCCTCTGGCCAAGCACTCCGCAGCCCCGCCAGCCCCGTGTCAGTCCCCCTGCTTCTGAGAAGCCAGGTCCGCGTGGTTCTGAATCATCCGTGCTACATCAGCCAGACGAGAAGCACAAAGCGTCCGGTCGCCGGAGACGCCTCCAGGTCCTGCCACCCTCATCCAGCCCCTCCCCTCAGCAACAGGCAGCTCCTGTCGCCAAGAGACACGCGCCCAGCTTCTGGGAGGGCTCGGCCTGGGCCGCGGAGACGAGGGTCCTGCGTTCCGTGGCCCCGGGACCCAGGTATCCAGCACCCACCGTGGGCGGCCCGGGACGGGGGAGAGCCGCGCCCACCAAGGACCGGGCCAGGCCCTCCCTGCGCGTCTCTGTGGCCGGAGGTGGACGTGGGCTGTTCTAGCCCGTGTGCGGCAGCTGGGGACGGCCCAGCTCTGGCCCTGACCTGGCACCGCGGCTCGGCCGGCACACGGGGTCCCGGGCAGCCGCCGCTGTCTGGCTGGGTGACGTCGCAGCTGAATCCCCACGGCCCCGGGGGGTTAGGGGTAGCGGCTGGGGCTGGGCCCGGGGAGGATGGGTGCCGCCCGGCTCAGCCAGGGGCCCCCTCCCCCACGACAAGGGCTGCCTGAGAGGTCTTGCCCTGGGCAGGTCCAGGGCCGGCACGCTGCCAGCCCCTCAGGCCCTGTTCGTGCCCAGCGGCAGCCGGACACGGGGCTCAGCCAGGAGCCGTCACGGCCTCTGTGGACAGTTGTCCCTCCCACACGGCCCACCCCGCCTTGACCCCACGCAGAGCCCCACGCTGCTCACTGCATTTGGAGCTCTGCAAATTGTCACCACAAATAAATCACATGCGTTTGCACAGCGACCGAGGGGACGATAAGCCGGTCGCCCCTGTGCTCAGCCCGGCAGAGCTGAGCCGTGACCCCGCCAGCCCCCGCTCACGCCTGCTGTCCCCTGCAGAGCGGCCCCCTCAGCGCCCGGGGCCCGGCCCACACACAGGCTGCCTGCAGCTCCTGCCGTGGCTTCCGTGGGTCCAGCGCCCAGAGCCGGACTCGGGGCCTGACGGAGGAGCTGGCGTCCATGGCTCCCCGGCGGGGCCGCCAGGCGCCTGCTTCCTGCGCTCAGACGGGGAGCGCCTAAGCGGACAGCTGTTCCCGCCGCGAGGCACCCCACGTGTGTCCTGGAGGTCGGGGGTCCTGTGCCACCCTGCACAGGCCTTCGCTCCCAAGGGCGGGCCCACCGAGGATGGGCAGCGATGTCCCTAAGGGTCCCTGGAGGCCCCCAGAGGCCAGGCCGGGCCCCCACGGCACCCAGAGAGATTTAGAAAAGTCAAGCCCAGTGAGTTGGCGGCACCAGTTAGGAGCGAGAGGGAGTGTCCAGCCGCCGTGCTCGGCGAAGCTGGACAAGACCCCCACGTCCACTCGGATCTGTCCACGGACCTCAGATCGCATTGGACGGTGAGCCTGGGGCAGCGGCGTTGGGGGCCCACGGGCCTAAGTCCACCCACGAGCCCCTCAGCGAGGTCTTGCTGCTGCCTGTCCGCCAGTCCTGACGGCCACAGAGGCAGCCTGCGTGACACGCGGGGCCCCTGGCAGGCGAGACGCCTCCTAAGCCAGAGGTCACTCTCCAGGCCGTGGGGACTTCACCGATGAGCCACCCACCCTGCAAGACCATCTCGGCTGCTTGCCCTGGGTGTGGAACCAGCCAGGCTCCAAGGGGACCTCCACTCAGAAACGTCCCTTTCGTCAACCAGGGTTTCACCGTTAGAGACTCTTTCCTTTGGCGTGGATGGTCACTAATATCTCCTGTGAGGAGCAGGAATCTGGATGCGGAGGGCAGCCGTGCGTCATGGGCACCAGCCCTGCCACGGGCTTTGTGTGGCTGACGTCACGCCGCGGGGGAGGGAGCCGCTCGGGGGTCTGTGCGGCTGGCGAGGACCGTGAGCGCGGCAGACAGTCGAGGTGACAGCGACACCCACTGGGAACGGGGGGGGGGCCGGGCAGGGCTGAGAGACCCCGCGCGCCCCAGCCTCTGCCTTCACTCGAGGCGCCCGCGTGCCCTGAGGCAGCCGACTCCCCAGGGACCCATGGCTGCGTCTTTTAGCGCCGGCTCCCGGCACGTCTGCGGAGCCACCGGGGGAGGTTTCCACGGCCGGACAGGGGCAGGCTGTTCGCACAGTGTCACGGTCTTAGCCGTGGTAACCCTACGCGCTCTGTTACACACCCTGCCGGGCCCTGAGCTGCCCTCTCGCCCAGCCCACGACGGAGGGAGCATGCGGGCACCCGCCCTGCCCGTGCCTGCCTGGGGGCGGGGTGTGGGTGGCCGCCCCTCGGGCCCCTCCACGGGTCCAGTGTCGGGCCCTTCTCAGGTCCGGTGCAGGGACAGCCGGGCTGCTGGTGCTCGCGGCTCCTGGGGGAGCTCGGTGCTCCTCGCGGGCCGAGGCAGCTGGTGTCCAGGCCCCGCGGAGAAGCTGCAGGGCAGGGGCCGGCGCCCACGCCACCGGGGGGTGCTGGAGGCGGGGTCCCCTCGCGCACCGCCTCCTGCAAGGGCCGAGTGAGGCCTGCACACGTCGACGTCGCCGGACGGACAGGAGGGAGCCCGGCCCCCAGCCCCGAGCAGCCCACCGCCAGGACCCGGCGCCAGCCGGCATCGGCTCCCGTGCTCAGGGGCCGGGTTCTGCACCCACAGAGGACGGGAGCAGAGTCCTCCCACCTCCTCACCCCTGGGCCAGAGCGGGTCCACCCGCTGCGCACCCCAACTCTGCCTCAGCCCCCACAGACAGCCTGGCACAGGGAGACGTGTGATGCAGGAGACCCCGGCCCCGTCCGGCCCCCTTCGGCCCCCAGCCCCCTGTGCGCTGACCCAGAGGGAGGAGCACCCTCCTCTGAGGGAGCAAGACCCCTTCCCACCCCGAGGGGCTCCCCCCGCCGCGGTGCCCACGCCACCTGCTCTCCCCGATGCTTCCTCGAGTCTCTCCAGAGCCTCCAGCCGGGGTGGCACACGCACTGCAGGCCTGACCGGGCATGGTGGGGTCTACCCGAGCCGGGGGTGGGGGGCCGCCGCCCCCTCAGCCGCGGCCCAGCCACCACCCAGTGCAGACGGCTCAGGGCTCACGTGGCATGCCCTCCCTCACCGTGGGGGGCATGAGTGATCGCCCCCCCGTCGGCCACCCCGAGGGCACTGGGCTGCTGGCGGGCCAGCTCCTGCCCTCCGAGGCCCCCGTTGGTCAGGCCCCAGGTGGTCGAAGAAACCGAACGGCGCCGGCCTGCTCCTGACTCAGGACCGTGGCCAGCTGGCAGGGGGCCAGCGACACCCCCCTGCCCGTCCCGCGCCTCATTCCAGAGAAACCGAGGCACAGCCTCCGTCCCTCCCAAGCACCCGGTGGGGGGCGAGGGAGGTGACCGTGCAGTGGCTGTGGCGGGACCGGCCAGAACTGGCCGCGGCGCCACTCCCCTCGGTGGTCCAGCCCCTTCCCACCACCCGCTCCGATGGCAGCACGCTGTCTCCCCTCCAGCCCTCGTCACGAATCGCTCCGTGCCAAGGAGCGGACGTTCACTCCACAAGCAGTGAGGACTCAGCACGTGACAAAACGGAACGAGGCCGGCCCCCGCGGTGGGGGAGCGGGTGCTCTGGGTGGCTCTGCTCGCCTGGGGCCCCACGGGGCTGCCTCCCACAGATGGGGCCGGGCTCGGCCACAGAGTTGGGAGAGGCTCCGCGGCCCTAGGGAGCTGGGGCCTGCAGCCGCTGAGGCAGGAATTTGAGGGGTATCAACAAGGGGGGCTCCACACAGTGGTCTCGGCATGGACACAGGTGGACGCTGCAGGGACAGAGGATGGCAGACTCGAGGCCACAGCATGACGGCAGACGTGCCCAGCAGGGCCGGAGCAGCCGCCACTTCAGTCACGAGCGGGAAGGCGGGCGCCTGGCCCCGGTGCCGCGTGTGGGGCCGCCCGGGGAGCCGGGCCAGCGCGGGTCCACGAGGTGAACGGCCGTTTGAGCCCACCGAGGCTGAAGCCAGGCTGGAGGCCCGGAGGCCGGCAGGGCACGGCGCCCAGAGAGTCCTGATCTTGGGCATGAATCTTGGTCTGGGGCAGATGCTTCCTCATTCAAACTGTAATTTTATTCTGTGAAATTAGCTGAGGTCATCAGTTAAGAGATAAAAGACAACAGAAAGAGGAAGGGGAGGGGAGAGAAAGGCAGCGGAGCTGGAGGGGGCGGGTGGCCCGCGGAGGGGGCGGCTCGGGGGGCCGGCCCCCTCGCCCCCCCCCCACAGCCGTGAGGCTTCTCTTCTGTAGGATTTCCTGCCCTTAGCCGTTTAATTAAACTTTTTTTCAGTTATAAAGGTTTTATGAGTCTATACCCATTTTTAATGGCTACAGACGGAACTTCACATTCCCCAGGCCTGAGAGAGCCAGCGTCACGGGGCAGGACTCCCAGGGGCTCCGGGGAGGGTCCTTCTGCCCGTGGGGGTCTGGGGCCCAGGCTTGCGGCCTCGCCCATCAGTCCAGTCCCCGCCTCCGCCCTAACGTGCCTGCTCCTCGGTGTCTGCGCCTGTCCTCCGTCCCTAAGGACGTGGCCACTGGATGTAGGGCTCACACAGGTACCCCAGGATGGCCTCATCTTAGTCACATCTGCGAAGATTTTTTTTGCAAAGAAAGTCACAGTCACAGGCCTGGGTTAGGACAAGGACATGTCCTAACCATTCGACTCGTGACAACGCCTACTGTAGACACCAAAAGTACGAAAGAGCAAACGTGCACGTCCCCAAATCCGGGTACCCCGGGACGCTGGCGGGTCTCCCGCGTTTGCCCTTGGCCTTTCCCGTCCATGCTGATGGGAGGAGCCCGGGAGGCGACTTCACACAGGCCCCAAGCGCCGTCCCTGCGCCCGACACCTGTCCGCGTGGGGCACCGCGTGTCACCGCACAGACCCCCCCCGTTCCCGCAGTCCCCTCCACAAGCCCCTGACAGGGCTTCCCATGGCGCCTGTCCCCCCAGACGGTGACAGCGTCCCCGCCGTCAGGCCTCGTGGCCACCTGGGCTTTACGGCTGCGCGAGTCTGTCCCTCGTGTTCTTGACTCTCGCTGAGTGCCGGCGAAGAGCCAGGCCCCGCCGGGCTGGGGCCGGGGCCAGCGGGAGCAGCGGCGCCACCGGCCCTGAGCCGAGGGCTGGGCGCCGGGTCCGCTCCCGGCTGTGGCCCGAGCCGTGCAAACAGGCCGGTGGTGACCGCCGTGCGCGTCCATTCCCTCCGGGCGGCTCGTCCAGAGCAGAATGGATGGTTCGAGGCCGCACTTCCTGGAGGCCCCAGCGGGGTTCTCCCTGATCCGGTCCCCGGGCACGGCAGCCGCTCGGGGTAAAATGCCCTCGCCGGCTTTGCGTGGATTACGGTGACACTTGTCTTCACGTATTTATCAGCCGTTTGGAATTTCACGGCTCTGAACTGGCCGTTCTCGGCTCCCCCCGTGTCTGCTGGGGAGACGCTCTGCCCCAGGGGACAGTAGCTGTGGTCCCCGGAGACACTGTCCCTGGGCCGTGCCCACAGGCAGAGCCCCAGGCCTGGGCGACGCCGGCCTCCTGCTGAGCCCACGGCGGGGTTCCCTACCCCCTGCTGGGCTCCCCAGCTCAGCGCTGCAGTGACGCCCCCGCCCCGGCTCCTTCCCGGGGTGTCCCGCAGAGAACGGCCCTGCAGGAGCCTCCAGCGACCACAAGCAGAGCGCAGAGCGTGCTGGGGCTGCTGGGCTGCGCAGCGGGAAGCTCGGGGCCGGGGCCGGGTCCTGCCCGCTGCCTGCCGCGTGGACACTGCCGGTGACGGATTGCACACAGCTGGGGGACCAGGCCTCACCGCGCCAAGCGCTGCCAGTCGAAAATCCACGTGTTTAATAAACAGACGATGACTCAGGATGTGAGAGGGGAAGCCAGAGCGCCCTGAGCTGGGGCCAGACACGGGGCTCGCACCCCGGCGGTCCCCCGTCCTTGACCCCAAGCACGGCAACCTTGGGATGGATGCACGGAGGCCCCGCTGTCGGTGCCGGCAAAGGCTGGAGGGCAGTGGGGCCAGGGCAGGGAGCTGGAGCCAGGGCGGTGCCCGGACCCCCGGCTGTGCTGGTCCAGGGTGCCCGGGGTGCGTGGCCTGGGGGCGTGGGGGAGGAAGGGCCCTGTGAGGCCGGGCGGGGCTTGTCCAGAGGCCGGAGAGCGCAGAAGGGGGCGCCCTGGTGCAGGGCCCAGGGACAGGGCGGACACGCCCCTGCGGGAGTCAGCCACACCAGGTCCACAGCCCCCTGCAGGCAGGTGTCCTGTCCCTGACATTTCCCAGCCCCAAGAAACTCCCCCCCGCCACGGCAGGCGCTCCACAAACATGGAGGGAGGGAGGGAGGGACGAGGCAGGAAGCCGTGCCCAGCAGCCCCGGGACCGCGCGGGCGGAGCGGGGAGCCCAGAGGCCCCCAGAAGCCCAAGGCTGCCGGGCCCGGTGCACCCCGGAGCTGGAGCTGAGCTGGGGGCCTCCAGCAGTGCTTGTGAGAAAGGCAAACCGGAGCGGGCCGCAGCCAGCGCAGCCGCGGCAGCGGCGGGAGTGGGGGGCCCTCAGGGCTGGCGTGGGTGGAGTCGGCGAGAGGGGAGGTGGGCATCGGCTTCTGCCGGACCCCCTGACGTCCCTTTGCACCCCGGACACGGCTTAGAGGACAGAGGCTCACGGGCAGGGGGCTTCCCCGGGCCCTTCCTGGCCCTGGC
>JAQQSQ010002111.1:0-11366 GCA_028627145.1 Eidolon dupreanum
GACGTTTACTGAGCAGTAACCCTGGGCCGGGCAATGAAGGAGGTAAAGTTGAATCAGGCCCAGCTCCCAGAGACACCATGTCCTGGCTGGGTGGGTGGCTCTGAGCACCAGCTCAGAGGCCCTGAGCCCCAGTTTCTTCACCTGTAAATTGGGCCCAATAATACATAGCTCCCTGGGATTCTGTGAGGAGTCGCGATGTATGGGAGTGCCAAGCACAGCGCCCAGCACGTCGTAAGTGCTCAGCTAACAGCACCGAGATACGGCTTCTATTCGAGCTGCATGTTGCTTACAGCTCCGTGTGTATATACTCAAATGAACGGTAATGCCAGGCAGAGGCCGGGAGGTACAGACAAGCTCTGTGGAGAGGGAGAGGCGGCAGGCACTAGTGAAGGTCTGGAGGCTGCGGGCAGGAATGCCATAGGCCGAGAGGCGGGGAAGAGAAGTCCAGACAAGGCATTGGGATCAGCAAAGGTGCTAAGGCCGGGGAGTGTAGGACAGGTTTGGAAAGGGGCAGATGATTGATTTGCCCAGGCCGGCAGGTGAGAAAGAAGTATTACCAGGGCGTGTAATGTGTCCCCAACCCAGTGCTGGGGTCTGCACGAGTGTCACCTCATTTGACCTCGAGATGGCAGACCACTCAGACGTAGATGCAGAGAGAGCAGCTCCAGGGACAGTGGCTTCAAACCTGGGTCTGTCTGGCAGCGCAGTGCCAACCTGGTGAAGGTCAGGGGGGTCAGGGCAGAACAAAACAGGGTGGGCGAGGGCAAGAGCAGATCCCCCCCGAGGCACTGGGGCCCCACGCTTCACGCTTTTGGACCTGAACAAGTGCAGAACGCCTCTGACCTTCACGCGCCTGCTCTTTAAAATCAGGAGTCAGTCACTGGGGTCTCTTCCAGCTCAGGGACTCCGTGGATGCTGCAGTGAATAACCCTCTAGATGAAGCCCAGCTTGGTTCTTGGGCTCAGCCATGTGACCTTGAATAACAACAACACTAGTATCTAGCTTCATGGAGCACTTAACGTGTGCCAGGCCCCGAGCTTAGCATTTCACTCATTGAAACATCCTGACTCTTTTTAAGGTGGATGCTATCACTATCCCCATTTTATAGATGAGGCTACTGAGGCTCAGAGAGGCTAATGGTTTGCCTAAACTTCCATGCCTAGGAAGAGACAAGGTCAAGATCGGAGTTCAGGTCTGTGTCGATCCAGAGCACATGCCTGTGCTGTCTGCTTTATTCATTCATCCAAAGCTGAGTGAGCTTCTGCCATAAGATGATTTATTATTGACTCACTGCTTGTTTCTATCTCCCCCACTGGCACGTCGGCTCCAGAAGAGCAGAAACTTTGTTTTGTTCAGTTCTGACTCCGGCACCTAGAACCGAGCCTAGCACATAGTAGGGGCACAAGAAAAGTTTGTTGAATGAATGAATACATGAATGAATGAACGAATGAATGTGTGTCCAGCTCTGGGATACGATGATGAGGAAGTACGGTGTGTAGGGAGAGGTCTGCTGGCTGAGGCTGGAGACCCCTGTGGACTGGGGGCTTGGGGGTAGCAGGTGCTGAGGGATTCTAGAAGCAGGGACTGCCTTTGTCCCCAGCTCTGTCTGCCCTTCTGAAGGTGAGTGACATCGACCAGGCAGGCTCTTTAGGACCCCAGATCAAAGGGAGGGGATAGAAAGACAAAGTTCTAATAATAACCTTTTGCATCCCCATCTCTGGGGCAACTCCTTCCAGGAAGCTGAGACTTCTATAGATGTGGCCGACTGATTCTTGAAGGCCACCCAGGTGCAGAGCTGGTAAAGGGGGTTTTTAAGGGGGAAAAGGAGAAGCTGGGTAAAGGTGGAACATGCCCCAAAACCCAAATAGCAGGCAAGGCTAAGTGGCAGCTTCCTTCTCAAGTGCTTGTCCTTCGAGATGGTGGGCCCCAAGTGAGAATCGCCCAGAAAGCCTCTCACGACACGGATGGCCGTGCTCCATCCCCGGAGTTTCTGATTCCATAGGTCTGGGGTGGGGCCCAAGCATTTGCGTTCCTACCAAGCTTCAGGTGCTGCTCGTAATCCGGGGACCACACTTTGAGAACCATAGCCTTACAATAATCCTCGAAAGCAGGTGCCGTCACTCTTCCCATTTCACAAATGAGGAAACCGAGGCGCCGAGAGGTGCAGTAGCATGCCCGGTGTCATTCGGCAGCAGAGCCAGGACCTTCTGCCACCCTGCCTCTCACATAGGCACGTGTGCCCAGCCCGGGCTCTCCACACCCAGAGCTGTCCACCTGGGATGAGCAGGTGGACAGGAAGGGTGCTTACCATCGTGTGGCACTCCCCATGCCCCGGGGGACAGCACATGGGCCTTCCCTCTTAGCTCATTCAGTCCTCACGACAGCTCCTCGAGATGTGTCCTCACTGTACAGACGAGGGAACCGAAGCTCATGGAAGTGGGCGACTTGCCCAGGATCACACATCTCTTCAACACTGGGGTCCGCTTCAGACCTTGACATTGACTCCAAATACCTCTGTCTTCCCCACCATGCTATAGATATGCGCACCCCATACACATACACGCACACACACGCACGCACACACACACCCATGCACGCACGCACACAGTCCCAGTTAGTTTCCCTGAAACCTGATCCCATTTCTTATGCTTCAAGCCATTTCTAACTCAAGAGACTGTAGTTTGCTTTTTGCTTCTGTTGCTACAAAATTTAGTCATAATTACCGCCTGAACTTTGTAGTCTGCTCCATTTACATGCCTCTAGGCATTTGTCTTTTCTGCTTCTTTCCTGCAAAATCCATTCTCTTTTATCTGTAAGTAGCCTTTTTAACTTAGGGGGTGAGAGTGAGGGAGGAAGCCCCAGGGCTGAAACATATGAATTCAGGCATATTCTCTCTCTGGGCATCCATCTCAGAAATACCCACCTTGAAGGCTTGTTGCTTGAATTAGTCAGCATTCTGGAAATTATTCCTTTCCTCTTATTTTATGTGAATGTTTTCTCTCTTGTAAGCCACCTTAAAACCCTTTGGAAGTAGTGGAATACCGGTCCTCAGAGGAGATGAAATAGAGTCTAAGATGGGAGGGAAGTGAGAAGGATGGATGGAGTCTGGCCAGCCTCCCTGTAATTCCAGCCCTCTGGCCAGTATGACATGGGATCTCTAAGCCAGGCCGGATGTGCTCATCAGGGCCAGTCCACGGGCCTGCTGGCAGAGCACTACGGTGTAGAGTGTTGTGTCCCATCTCATTGCATCCTGAACCAGCCCGATAAAGTCAGGAGGACAGTCTGTGGTTCCTACTCACAGACGTGGAAACTGAGACCCAGTGGGCATTAAGTGCCCGAGTCACAGAGCAAATCCTCGGTAGAATGGAATGGGGTCTCCTGACTCCGCCACACCCTCCACCGGGCTGGGTGGAGACATTCGAGTTATAAATGATTTCTGAGCTTAGCAAGATGCTCACTTTAACTCCCGCGTGGCCCTCCCTAACCCCAGCTTTACCTGCACTAGATAAGATCTAGCAGAGGGAAAGTGGCACTCTTTATGTAACCGCCTCCTATAAGCAGGAGCAGTGGTGAGGGTGGAGGGAAGACTTGCCCTCCGTTGATCCCTCTCCTGCCTCTGAGGGTTACAGCTTGAGTCAGAACCCAGGTTCGACTCCAGCCTCAGAACGGGACGCACCTGGCCGGAGCCACACCTGAGTTAGAATCCTCCTGGCTGCGTAACTCTCAGTCCCTGTAAGTGGGGATAAGAGAGCTGGCGAAGATGAAATGGCATGACACATGGGGCAGTGCCTAGGACAGCCTGGTTCCCCAGAACTGTTTACACAGGCTCCTTGTGGCTGTCTGGCCTGACCCCAGGTGACCCCGCCTCCCCGTTCTCTGGATTCGAAAAGTGATCCCTGTTTGCAATAGCAATTTATAAGACACCCAGCCTGAGAGCTATTTAGAGGCGAGGTGATAAACCAGGAGTTGGTGCCCTCCTGGTCATCTCGACAGAGGGAAGGAAACAGCCTTCCAGGCGCTGACTCAATGTCCATCTCGGTTTCACCTCGGGCCATCAGGGTGTGCTGGCCTCACCTGTCAATGGCTTCTAAATTTGTCCAATCCCCACAGCACCCAGCACTGGGACAGACCTAATTAGGCTCCTTTCAGTTTCCTAAGGGAAAGGAAAGAACTGAGTCCTACCATCCTCTGTCCCTGTTGTCTGCTGCTTCCCAGCCCCGCCCCTAACACTGGTCTCTTTCTGATTGGATGATGAAGAGGCCAGCAAGCTGGCCCCAGGGGCCTTGGGTGAGGCTTCTACTGCAAAGGTAGGGCTACAATTGCGTTCTGATAGGAGGAAGGACTCTGGATCCCTCCAAAGGCACGCTCTCCCTCACACCTCAGCAATAAGGTTGATTTCATTGCATGCCCTGTGTATGCCAGGCATCGCTGTACAAGACACTTCTCTCATCCATTATCTCACGTAGCCCCTACCCGAACCCTAAAACGAGACACTCTCACTCTCCCCATTTTACAGCTGCTGAAACCGAGGGGCAGAGTTTCCATAGATGGCTATGCTGGAGGTGGGACCTTCACTCAGATGGGATAGATAGTGTCCGAAACTTGCACCAGGTCAGCTGCTCGCTCTTCAGGCTCCCCTGTGCCGTCTGTTTACACTTCCTTGTCTTAGTTTCAGGACTTGTGTGGCTACTGTTGTTACTTCAGAGCTCCAACCTGTGTCAGTTGTGCTGACATCCAAGGGAAGAGGAACTGACATGTATAGACCACCCACTGTGCGCCAGGCCCTTTCTGTTGTTTTCTCATCTGGTCTTCCGAATCGCCATCCGAGTAGGCATAATCATACCCACTTTACAAATGAGAAAACCGAGGCTCGGAGAAGAAAGAAGTAGCCTAAGGCCACCCAGCCAGGAAGTGGTGGAACAAGATTCAGCTCCAGGGGTTGCTAGAAGGTTGTATGCAGACACCAGACAGGGACAGGAAATGGTGGGGGACAGCAACAACAATGCCGAGAAACAAAAATCATGGTGCCGTTGGTGGAGTCCTTGCCAGGCGGCAGTAACCAGGCTTTCCGTAGGCTTGGAGCTGTAGAAGCATCTTGATAACAATAGCTACCGAATGCTGAGCGCTGGCCTTGTATCAGGCGTGGGACAAGAGCTTTAGGGCTGGTTCCTCTGAACGACCCAGGGAGCTCCCTTTTACAGATGAGGAAACTGAGGCACGACGAGATAAAGTAGCTCGTCCAAGGTCACAAAAGCGAGAAATGGGTGTTGGGAGTGGATTCCCAGCTCCCTTACTGCAGACACTGTGGGAGAACCAGAAAGGTATCTTCATGGCCTGACACTGCACAGGTATGAAAACCAGGACCTGGGAGGGTGAGCTGTCTCGTCCGGGGACACAAGTGATGGCAGAGCCAAGACTAGACCCCGTCCTCTGATGGCCCGTTCCCCGTCCCGGCATCCTACCACCAAATCAGCTGACCTAGACTTTACAGGGTCTTTGTACGTCCTTGTTTTTCTCTAAGGAGGAACATGGACATTGTAGAGGAGACTTTTTTTTTGATAGGAGAGCTGTCCGTTAATTGGTTTGCTCCTAAGAGCTCTGCCTTGAGGGAGATACCACCGGAGCAGAAGAGGTGACCCTTGCCCTCAATTTGTCTGCAAAGTGCCCTTCTCCAGGTTCCGGGAGGATAAAATTAGAATCCCGTGTTTTCTACAAAAGCCAGGCCATGTGGCATTGTGACATCTTGGCTGCTTCAGAGTGGATCGCGGGGTGAGGAGAGGGGTCTGTTTTCAGAGGCTTTTAAAAACCCTAAAGGTCCAAAATAGGTCCCATAGTCAGACCCCAAAATGCCTGACTTTCTACCTCGGGAGCGTCCCTTATTTGGCGTTCCTTGGTCCCCCTCCAACCAGATGCCCTCCCGTGTGAAGGTGGTTAATGGACTCTTTGCTGATGGGCAGCCAAGAGCCTGTCATTTCTAGGGTGAGGGTAAGAGAGGTCAGTGCAGGTCAGGAAACAGTAAAATCCAGCTTCTCCTCCTAATACTCTTTCCACGAGCCGGCATTGGCGGACGGACTCACGTCTCCTTTACCCCAGGACAGAGCAACTCGGTGCCCAAGAACAGGGTAAACTGGCTCTGACCAGTTTTCCAGACTAAATAGCAGGTTGAATCTGGGGAGAGTTCATTCATGCTTCCACCCCATCTGGGATGCCGATCCCATCAGGAACAACCTCTCCACATTCATGTAGGGGTGTCCCTGAGATTACAGGCCATGTCCTGCCTCTGCCTCGTATTTTCTCATAACCCTGCCATTTCCCCATTTATAAAATGGGAATCATCCTTCTTACCTCCCAGGGCTGTCGTGAGAGTTATATGAGGTGAGTCAGTACTCGCTGAACCCTAGGAAGAACTCATGGGCCATCCATCCACCCTTTCCTCTGTCCTTCGGCGCATCCGTTCGGCATGTGTGTATTAGCACCTGCCCCACTGGGCCTGTCCTGTTGCTAAGAGAAGCGGAGAACAGGACAGACGGGACTCCCTCCCCGCCTGGAGTTTACATCCTGGTAGAGGGAGACCAACAAAAATAAGTACGTAAATAAGATCATCCCAGAGTGCTAAGCAGCAAGAAGTAAATTAAAAAGGGCTGATATGACAGAGTCATGGTGACGATATTTGAGCTGGCTCATGGGTCACTCGACACCTAGGTCAAAGTAGGTCGGGAACCTCCCGGGTGAAGAAGGGAGGCTACGAGTGCAGCTTGGATCGCGTCTGCTCTCTGATCTTGGTTGAGCTACTGTACCCTTGGGCCTCAGTTCCCCTACCTGTAAAATGCGGAAAAAAGCATCGCTTCCGTGGGGGTAGTGGTGAGAACTGAATGAGATAACATGTGCAAAACACTTCCCATAGAGGCATTCAATAAATAGGAATTCTTAAATTCTATGAAAATGGACACAATGTTAATCAAGGTACTAATGATAAAAGACATCTCGAAAGAACCGCCTGCCTTCCCAGGTGCTGTGGGATCGTAGGAGCTCATGGCTGAGAAAGCGAACGCTTTGAAACTCAGCCCGTGGGAGCGATTTGTACAGCGTTTGGTGTTCGGGTTCTGTCTCTGCCCCTCACGGATACTGCCCCGCCCATGACCCTGGGGTTCTCGGAAGCAGCTGGAGGACCCTCCCGCTCTCCCACCCTGAGTGGTACCCAGGCCCCCACATCCGGTCACCTGCCTTTCCTGTCCTCGAGGTCAGCCTGGGAACAGGAGAGGGCGGTGTCCATTGCCCAGGTCAGACCCCTGAAAGGGGAGGAGCCCCGGTCCCTCCACTCCGATGAGTCAACACCCGGTCATTCCTATGACCGTAGCACACGTTGGTCTGGTTGGTTTTTCCATCACTTTTTTATCCAGAAATAATTCTGGCTTTACCAAAGAGTAAACAGTAGCACAGAGCTCTGTGTACCCCTCGCTCTGCACCCCCTAATGCTAACATGTTACATAGCCATGGCACCGTGGTAAAAACTAAGAAACGACACGTGCTCTTCGTCCAAAGAGTGGGGAGGGCCGGGTGAACCTCAAGGGAGCCCCAGACACTCCTCGCGGGCGGCATGCCATCGTGAGACAGATTTCCTAGGCTCACCATTTCCCATCTCGTTTCATTCGTTCATTCATTCGTTCATTCATTCCCACACTCACCCCAGGTCTCCTCAGCGGGTGTGAGAACCGAGAGAAAAGCCCCCGTGGGGGCGCCCAGCAGGCGGGCCGTGGCCGGTGGCTTCTGCACTGTCCCCCTCTGACTCGCCTCTGTGTTGTTTTTCTTTTGCAGAATTCTCCACTCTGGTGGCCGAAAGCTAAGAGGCTCTGACTGTCCCAGGTCTCCCACCTTTCTGCCCCAAACCCCCAATCTCAGCCCCTCTTCCTGCCCTCCTGCGTTTCTGTTCCATTTGTTTATGTTATTTTTTACTCTCCCCGCCCCCTTGAGCCCTTGAATTACACCATTCTTCTGGAAAATGCTGGAGAAACAATAAAGGCCGTACCAACCAGATTCTGCTGCTTGGGGAGGACCCGGGCAGGGAGGGGGGTGTGGAGCGGGGTGGGGATCTGGCCTCGGCTTTCCAGACACACCTGCACAGGGGTGGGGCCGGACTTAGAGGGTGGGAGAGAGACTGACTGAGCCCCCTCTCTGCATTTGGTACTGAGCATGATACTCCACATGAGCTGCCCAGTTAGCCTTGAAACCACCTCATAACATAGGTAATGAAATTCCCATTTTACAGATGTAGAAACTAAGTCTTAGAGAGGAAGTGACGTACCTAAGCCCACACAGCTCGGACCTGTGGGTGGATGGATGGATGGATGGATACCCATTAAGACTCTTTTTTTGTTACAAATGACAGAAATCCAACTCAAAGGGACTTAAGCAAAAGAGGAAGAAAAAAACAGACCTGATCAGTTATGTGCCTGCATAGTCCAGGGGTGGGTCTCAGGAACCTCTGGATCAAGGAACTCAAGTGACATCATCAGGATTCAGTCCTTCTTTCCCTGTCTCTGAGCACTGCTTTCCTCTGTGCAGGGTTTGCTGTCAGGCTGGCTCTCCTTCATGATGGTGAAATTCCTCTAGCAGCTTCAGGTGTGCATTCAGCAATACCAGTAAAAGAGAGAGAGAGCTTCCCTTTCCCATTCACTCCATCAGAAGGCCCCAAATTTCATCTCATTAAACCAGTAGCTAATGTTTATTGAGCACCTACTCTGTGCTGAGCCCTTTCCCTGATTCCATCTGTACAACAACCCTGTGAAGTGGGGACCATTATTACCTCTGCTGTACAGATGGAGAAACTTAGGCACTCCCATCAGGACTCAGGCTGAGGAGCAGGGATGGGCTGGCCACCTTCCTGGAAGGCAACCAGGCAGAGCCAGCAGCCCAGGCCTCAGAGGGGACTGGGGACCAGAACTGGGAATTGGGCCAAAGCAGCAGCAGGCCCTGAAGAAGCAACCGCCCTGCTGTGGACTCGGCCAGACACGAGGCCACGGGAGCTGCAGGCTGGTCTGCACCAGACGGCTAGTATGAGAGAGCGGGCGGGCGTGAGGACACACACATACACACATGCGCACATGCTTGTGACCACGGTCAGGACAAGGGTCGACCCAGGTTTTATTATGGGAATCTAAGGGTGCCTGACTTGGACATGGAGGACAGGGTGGGGCTGGGCCATCCACTGTCGGGCTATGCAAAAGGCAGGAGGATGGGCTGGGGCTGACCAGCCAGGGTGTCTCCCCGGAAATGAGTTCAGGGCCTGAGAGAAGGACAGGCAGGTCAGGACAACAGTGACAGCTGCTGCTGCCTGCTGGCCCGCGGTGGCCTTCAGTGCCTCTGTCCCCACCCCCCAAATGACAGCCCACGCACTGCAGTTCAGACTCAGGGCAGCGCACGGTGCAGCAGCCCAGAGGGTTTGAAAGCAAGGCTGTCGAGGGACACAGGACGTTGGCTCCAGGGCCTTCGATTTGGAGAATTACCTGGAACCTGAGCGAGACAAGGTCAGGACAAGGTGGAGGGCACCTCGTGTCCATGGTGGGGGACAGCGGTGTGGACAGAGGGCATATAATAATAATGACACTGATACCAACTGTCAATTGCCAAGCCCCCCTTCTCTTGCCTCCTACTTTTGGACTTTCCTGTTTCTCGCACCCTCTCCACCGCCATCCGGATCCGGGCCCGATCACGAGCTGGTCTGGGGCATGATCTCGCAGAGCCGGAGCCTCGGTCTCATTCGAGAGGAGCCTCCCATCAGGCAGCTCTTCAAATGAGGCACGATCTCCAGTCAGTCTGTCACTCGGTTTCGGCGTCTTTGTAGACTGGGACCTTCATCAGGGACCTCTGTGGAGGTGACCCGTCTTCAATCAGGCTCTGAGATGCGGATGGCAGCTGCCCTGGCCCCAAGAACCCATATGGCCTCCAAGCCAGTCCCTGAGCTGCCCTCACCTTCCCAATTCACTCCCCAGCCCAGAGCCCAGGGCCATCTCCTAAACAGAGGTCACGTCGTCCTCCTGCTTTAAATGGTCCAGTGACTGCCCATGATAGAATAAAATAATTCTATTTTATGTGTTATTTTATAATATATTTATAATAAAATATTCTACAAATCATTTTATAGCATAAAACTGCAAGCACAGCCTTCCTTGCCCACAGCCATGGCCCAGCCTCCCTCTCCCACCTAGCCTCCCCTCCAAGCTGTCTCTCAGCCTGGACCACTCTGCTCTCCCTGCATCTCCACCCTCTTCCTCTTTCTGTCATATTAAGCCACCCTGACCAGAGGGCCCCTGCCGGGGTAAGAGCCCCTGAACTTCCCACGGAAGTATTTATCACAGGTAAGTGGGGGAGAGAGAAGCATGACACCCTAATTTGCAGCCATGTCTCCCAGAGATCATAAGATGCCTAAGGGCACCTCTGTGGGGTTCCCTGCTGGACTCCAGGGCCTAACACACAAAAGGGTGTTGCAATGCAAATGTGGCCGCAGAGGCCTGATGTGGCCAGTGACTCACTCAAGGCCACACAGAAGTGCAGAGCAGAACAAGGACTGGACGCCACACCTGCTTCCCCTACCATACCTGTGCTTCCCCCACAGAGACCTTCTCACTCAGAAGGGGGTGGGGGCGGGGACATAGGGGGAAACCCTTGCTGCCCAACACCCCCATCTGCACGCCCAGCGTCACTGGGTTCCTGCGTCCACCAGCCTGCCAGCCAGCCATCACCCCGACATCTCATCAGGACTCTCTGCCCTCCTCCTCTGGGCTGGCTCTCCAGCTGAACACACTCCTTTTCTGCATTGTTATGCTCAGAGGAGCCTCATTCATTATCTCAGTCCCCCTTCTGTCTGGGAGAGGCAGGGAAAGGGGGGGAAGGAGCTGGGGCTGGAAGGAGGAGTCAGCAAATCAGCCCCTGCGTGGCTTTTGATAAGAGTGAGATCGGCCTGCATATGGACAGAGGGCTGAATGATGGATTGGATGTCCTGGAGCAAGGAGAGGATGCAGATAAGTGGGGTAAGAGGGAGTGAGGACAGTGAGAACGAAAGATCAGAGGTAGGGAAGGATGGATGGGGACTCTCTCCTGTCAGCCATAGGCTGGTAAGATACGACAGTGCCAGGCTCCAGGTTTGGGGCTGGCAGAGCTGCCTTCCCAACCTTTTTCTTCCTCCCTAGAGCACCTACTATGTGCCAGTATATACTACGTCTTAATCCACACCATACCCTTCAAGGAAGAGAACAATCTATCTTACAGGCCAAAAAAACTGAGGTTCAGAGAGGTTAAGCAACTTGCCCAAACCACACAGCGACTTAAAATAGAAAATGAAAACCCTATTCATCCGTCAGTGAATCCTT
>JAQQSQ010002112.1:0-11365 GCA_028627145.1 Eidolon dupreanum
GGGTGGCTGCTGCACGTCATCGTCGCTGTTGTTCTGACACGCCTCTCTGGGTCTTGCTGGGACCTCAGTGCTCATGGCGTGTCCCACGTGGTCACCCCTGCGTGCTCAGCCCTTTCTCCTTTAAGCCTGCGGTCCCCAACCTTCTTGGCACCAGGGACCAGGGCTCCCATGAGAATCTGAGGCCTGAGGATCTGAGGCGGAGCTGAGGCGGTGATGCTGGTGCTGGGGAGCGGCTGCGAATGCAGATGGAGCTTCGCTCTCTCTCCCGCCGCTCACCTCCTGCCGTGCGGCCTGGTTCCTAATAGGCCAGGGAGGGCGCGGGCCACAGCCCAGCAGCTGGAGACCCCTCCTCTGCGCCCCTCCCAGGCCTCCGGGCACCTGGCGTGAGCCAAACACACCAGCTCCAGTATTGCCACCATCGCGTTTTCTCACCTTTTAAAACTTCGAGGGCAGCTGTGCGGTCTGAAGCATTTACCTTTCCTTGGGTTCCGTCCCGTGCTGTTTAGTTTCCGTCTCACACTTGGTTTTTGTCGTCCTAGACGTTCAGCAGGTTGTCTTGTAGGTGACTCAGGTTGCCACTAGGTGGCAATATTGGTTTTGCATTTAAAGACTTAATTAATATCATTAAGCAAACCCCTCTCCCCCACCCCCGCATTTAATTTCTGTGATAATAAGTGGAATACGGACTAAAGCAGTAAGGAAACCTCTCTTTGATGCTAACACAGTCCATCTGATTCTGCAATTCTGTCTGAGGACGGAAACTGGCTGTGACGACTCGATGCTGTCAGTAGTCCTTGGAAACCGACTTTAAGTGAAATGACATATAACGAAACCAGCATCACCCGAGGCTAATTGATAGAAACAAGAGTTAATCAAGTCCCACGGCCTATTCCGGGTGACAGAAACATCACTCAGCTTCTCAATAAAGACCGCGAACACTTCTAGTGTTACACACGGAAATAGACGTGAGCTCTACATCCAAGACAGACGAAGAAGAGCGAGTGAGATAACGAGTTTCCAACACGCTCTCCCAGGTCAGGGTCGCGGTGGCAGGAGCCCATCTGGGCAGCTCAGGGCGCCAGGTGGGACCCACCCCGGGCAGGACGCCCTTCCATCCCAGGGCTTCCCCCACCTGTCCACGCCCACTCAGATGGGGACAGTGGGGACAGGCCAGGCCCCCTCTTGTGCCTGTCTCTGGGACGTCGGGGGAACCGGAGTCCCCGGAGGAAACCCAGGCTGACACAGGAGAATGTGCACACTCCACACGGACAGAGGCCCCACGGACAGAGGCTTGGACCCGGAATGGACTTTTCTCATCAAAGTCATAAAAAAACATTGAGTGAACAGCATTACTCAAGGACCTGCCATTGTTTTACGAAAACTAACCCTTGGCCTCCCTCCACTCACTGGGTCGAGTGTCCTGTTGCGGCTTAGGTTGTGTCATGTTGGGGTTAAAGGTCAAGTGGCCAGAAAGATCTTAGGCTGAGCAGCTACATTTGGTCCCGGTTCCTCTTTCCCCTTTGGTGTTTTTTCATGCTACGTGTGTGATTAAAAGTCGAATTTATTCCACGAGTGGCACTTTGGAGGCTGCGATGCTGACGGCTGACACAGTGCCTGGGATGGTGACGAGCTAGAACTCCGTGGAGATGGACACGTGGGACTAACCTCAGAGCCAAGCGCCGAGGTGCACGATGGGGCTGCTTAGAAATCTGCGCACTCACCACCCCCAACTAAATCGCTTCTGAAGGGAACAGACACTTCCAATGTTATCAATGTTATTGCTTTTTTTTTTTTTTTTTTTGTGGTATCAACTTTATTGAAAACCTGGCAGACTCTCACCCTTACAAAGAAATGATTCTTGCTTGCTCACAGGCAGTTTTGGAAATCACTATTTTCTTGAGTTAGTCAGGCCTTGGCTCATTTGTTTCCAAAACAAAACAAACAAAAACAAAAACAAAAAAAAACCCCTCATTTTCATAAAATAACAGGAAAGCCAGAGCAAAGCCTTTCATAGATTATAGTGGGAAGAATCCTGAGAAAGATGGTCTTCTATGGTCGTTAACTGTACTTTCTTAACATAGATGGTTTTCTATGCTTAGAGGTTTTTAATTGGCTGGGAGACCGTGCGAGTTACATTAGACTCCTTCCGCTGTCATTGAACTTTTCTTTCTAGGTGAGAGCAATCAGTGCCTCATTACTTCCTAAAAGTTCATTTCCGTGATAACGGACAGGTGTTCGGCATCACCGTACGTCTTTGTCACCCCGGAGACAGTATGACTGTGCGATAAGCATGTGGCATCCATTCTCTCGATGACTCTTATTGGGTCTTCGCCGTGGGCAGGATGCCCAGGAGAGGACAGCAGTGGGACTCGCCCCCTCCTGGGGACACAGCTTGATGATTGTTCATACCGTGTGCAAGGCCGTGTCACAGATACTTGTCTCTCCCTGGCCGCCCAGCGTTGGAACCTGTCCTCCATACCGAAGAACCCCACCCTGTGTGATTCTGCTGGGAGCAGGAGATCGCCCCACTGGGAGGCCTGGAGGCCAGACACTGGTCCCCCGAGCCCAGGGGAGCGTGGCCTGCCATCGAATGTGGCAGGTTGGACGTTGCCACCCAGGATGCTGAGGCCGGAGCGAGGGACCCAAAGAAGCCGGTCACTTCAGGACTCCCTTTAGTGTTAGGACATTTGCACTGAGCCTGGGAGGAATGGTGGGTGGGTGCTGCGTCCTGCCCGGGGCAGCTGTGAGGGCCACCATGGGTGGGGCATCGCTCACGGGCGTCACTGGAGGTTAGCAAAAGGGTGAGCACCAGGCAGGATGGTTCCTGGCTGGATTGGTGGCGTCGGAGGGGCTCCTGAGACGTCTGGTGTGTGGGGCTGGGGCCAGGCTGGGGACAGACTCGAGGGGCAGCAGTGGTCCACGCTGACTCACTGTGCGCGTGTCACCCGGATCGTTCCATTTTATTCCGTGCCCTATCCATACGCGGTGCTACGCAGGTGTGAGCTCGTGAGTCTGAGACTAGTTACCATTCTCATGGCCATTTTGCAGAAAAGGGGCCAAGGCTCGTCCCGAGTGACTCGCCCCTGGTTACAGCACGAGTGTATAGTGTGGCCAGGCCCGCATCTCAGCCTTGGCCGGCCCCACGCCCCCTCTGCTGCCCGGCTGCCCCCGACACACGGCTGAGGCCTTAGTGACCTGGCCACAGACTGGCGCAGCTGGTGTGTCCTGTTAGTCCAGTGTCCTGTTCACTCCACCCCTTACCTGGCCTAATTTTATCTTATTTTTTTTTTTTTTTACCATTTATTCCTGACATCATCATCTAGATTTGTTTGCTTCATTAGAACATTAGTTCCAAGAAGGCAGGGACTCGGCTTGTCTTTCTGCAGCTGTTTATCGTGTTCCCTGGACAGCCTGCCACGTAGTCATTGCCCAACAAATGTACTGTCACATCAGTAACAACGGTGACGTCCACATGCATGGCATGTGCCAAACGGAGGCGTGCGTTAACTCGCTTGGGCCCCGGGGCTGCCGTGGTCCCCACGTGGGACAGGAACCGAAGGAGGCACAGACAGGCGAGGGACTAGCTAGCTCCAGGTCACACGGTCCAGCAGCGACGCGGTGACAATTCTGATGCAAGCCTCCTGGCTCCAGAAATCAGCCCTCCCGTGCTAGGCTTTGCCGCCTCCCACGACGGATGAGCGATGAGTTAAAACAGATTTATACGAGCTATAAAAATGTACGTAGTAATGCATTTCACAGTAAATAGCATATAAAAATAAATTTTGTAGATAATGAGGTCATATTTTTCTCTAGTTAAGAAAGGATGGTTAATGACAGATAGATAGCTGGATTTTTTTTTTTTTTTTTTTTTTTTTTTTTTTTTTTTTTTTTTTTTTTATACAGAGGCTCCGATTCCTGGAAGATATATTACTAAGGCATCATATGTAATCTACCGGTCCGTAAATAATACCGGGTTTTTAAAGGCTCATAAATCTGTCTGGTACATGATTCAAACAGCATATTATACATCTCCGTTATTATCCTTGTAAGACATACCTATATCTCATGGAAGAAACGATAATAGTAAACAGATGTTGATTTTCATCCTAATTTATTTACTGGTCGAAAAGCTCAATTCGGTGACTAAGACTATATAGAGTTAGAGCTGAAAACAACAGCTGAACTGGAACCAGGCTTTCAACTGGAAAAAAAATGGCTTGGGTTTTGCTTTCTGATTTAGTTCTTGGTCCGAGTGAGACTGGGTTAGACCATAAGCTCATGTTCTGCTAGGCTTTTATTTTAACTTAATGAACGAGTTACAAACACTGGGGAACAGTTTGTGGGTGGGAAAAGGCCAGCAGCGTGGAGTTAACGAGCTGAATTCTTTCCAGACAGAGGCAGAAAAACTAAAGTGGTTCAAAACCAAATTTCCCGAATAATGAAAGTAACTCGTGATCATTTAAATGTTGATCTATTTTCATCCGTGCTCCGATGTTGGCTTTTTTAATTCATGCCATTAGGATTTGCAGCTATATATTTTTCATGGTTTTCTCTCCGTATGGAGAAGGATGGGCGTTCTGCATCCTCGAAGCTTTTTCAGACGCTCGGTTATGGGGTCACATTGGTTCTCTGACGCATACGTGTGAGAACCAGACACTGAGCCGGAGTGTTGGTTTTGAGTGTGCTTGCTTCCAATCGTTATTAGCGGCTCGAAATGTGACTATACACCTCGATCTGATGAAAAAAAAAAAAGTGCGTTCGAAGGCAGCACTTAGCACAGCGGCCGATGCTGATGGTGGAAATGAAAGTCGATGTCAGTGCGGGGAAGACAGGTAGAGTCGACCCCGAAGTTCCGATCACTGTGGCTGCGTCTTTCACTGATTTTCCCCTTCCTGTCACGTACCCACATTTGGACACTTGTGATTTCCCGTGATGCTTGCTGTGCTGTGGCGGCATCTCCTTGCTAACCCACCTTTCAGGTTAGAAGTGGTTCTGGGAACGGGCACTGTGGACGCTGATGGCCAACAAGGGCCCATGCCGGAGTGTCATCTTCCGTTGACGTGACATTTTCTTACTTTCCCCTTGATATTTCATTTGAAAACTCTCAGTCATTCATCCAATTACATGTAAAAGAAGCTGGTGATATGGCACTGTTTAGGAATCTGTGATGTTCAATAGAAAGGACCTGGATTATTATAATTCCAAGTGTGAGAACTGGGATGAGATCATTTGATGGACAATTTTACCGTGACCGCTTAAATTATGTTATCTCAGAAGTGCGAATACAGATAAGTGTGTGCGCGTCTGTTTGGATCTTCTGTGTTTATGCATGCATGGAACATATTTACACACACATACATGTAACAAGAATAAAAACTCTTGGGGCCTTTTGAGGATGAGTAGGTGCAAATTTATTTATAACTAAACCGACCTCGGCTTCATCAAGAGGTAACCAAGACAGGGCTCTGAGTGTCAAGGGAGAACTTGCCGTTTCTGAGGCGTAGTCATCTGCACCCCTGTGGAGACGGCCATCGACAGCACAGCCGTTTTGGACGCGTTTCTGTGTGGAGATGGCAGGGTCAGAGAGCTCGATTGCCATCTTTGTGGTCACCAACCGAAGCGAATACGAAATCCATAAATACATGACACAGAGGACAAAAAGTAACAGAGCTGGGAATGAGTACAATCCACTAGTCATGTGCAGAATTTATTTCGGTCCGGAGTGTGACTCCCTTGTGTGCTGACTAAACCTTTGTCTGCTGCGGTCACTGTGGCCGGGGTTGTCCTAACGCCTTTGCCTCTGCCAGTGAAGGGCCCTGCAGCCTTTCCACGGACGGCCCTGCTCGGGCGTCACATCTGCTGACGCCACCGGCTTGTTTCCTCTGACTAGGAAGGATGGTACTTGTTCAGGAGAGAAATTTTGAGGTGAATTCATTTACTCTAAAGACATTTTTTAAACTAAACTACATTTTAACTATGTTTAAAGGGTTTTTAAAGCCTGTATGTAGCAACGTCTGTCATCTTGACACAGATATTTTCATTTTTCCGGTTCCTTTCCGGTCTCTCTTCATGTACGAGTTTGTTTTACACAGTTGAAATCCCGTGTTTTCCCATTTAACATAAAAGTGTTTCCGTTTATTTATTAAAATTTCAATTGCTACCTAATAGCTCGTTTGCTATGTACAGTCTTATAAAACTTTTTTTAGACTTGCCATGTTTCTTATCTAGCTATGTCACATTAGCATGCTCTCATAATTATTTGAAAGTTTTAAGCGAATGTTAACATTGTTAGTTTTTTTTACACATGAACTGTACTCTTGTGTAACCCCTCATGTACTTGTATGTGTGCGTGTATGTATGTATGTGCATATATGCATATATGGCAGTTTTTTAAAAAGACAATGAAAATTAAGAACTTTAAGACGGGTATGGAATCTATATTAGTGCAGTCATATTTCAAATATTTAGACATCTGTTCTTAACGTCTTTTGGTGATAGCAGTTACCAGGAAATAGTATAAAACACAGAACATACTAACGTTGGTTGGGGGTGTTTAAGCATATTAGGTATCTGACTTTTGGCTTGTAACAACTTGAAATATTATTGAATAAAGTTTTACTTCAAAGCTAACATTCATAGCCTTAAAACCGTTAATCGTTGTCTCTGCATGTACACGTGTGCATGTTTATTAAGCCACGGTTGTCTCATTTCTGAATCTTAGTTCCTCCTACGTTTATAAATTTTGAAATTCCGTCATTATGCTAGGACTATCGTTGCTTGAATACTTAAGGATTATATTTCTCGTATTTCTATCCCAAACATTACGATGGTGCGTTAGTGTTTTGGGGGCACTTTAAAAAACGTTTTTTTCACCTGAAGTAGATTGGATAGTATATCCTCCGGTTTAGTCAAAGTGTGTTATTTTCCGTGAGCTACCTGGGTGTGTCCAGACTGCAGCCTTCTGATGCCTCCGCGTTTTCTCTGACTACTGCACCAGGCTCCTCCCTCCTGTCACCTTCGCAAATATGCAAATCTCAGGTCAGCTCCAGGAGTCGCTGAAGACCCTTCCTGGAGGTGGCCGGCAGCTCTCGGGGTCCGGGCGCTGGGGAGGCTGTGTAGGTTCAGCCCCAATCCTTCCTTTCTAGTAGCTCCAGAAGAGAAGAGAAAAGAGAGCAGTGTGAAGAGTAAGATGTCAGGGCTGTAAAGTTCCTGTGTTTTGATATTGTCTTTAAAAAAAAAAATATATATATATATATATACGTATATATATACGTATATATATATATATATATATATATACGTATATATATATTGTATTTTTATGTATTTCTCTTCTTTCGTAACATTCTTTTAGGAACTGCCCCAAGTCCTCCTCCTCCACGAGCTGTCCAAGCAGGAAGGCGCGTGGACCATACTCCCGCTGTTACCGCAGTACGTTTAACTGCTGCTGTTACCACAGTACCTTTAACTCCCACTGATACCACAGTACCGTTACTGCAGTATGTTTAACTCTTGCTGTTACTGTAGCGCCTTTAACTCCTGTTACCTTAGTACCTTTGATTCCTGCTGTTACCACAGCACTGTTACTGCAGTACGTTTAACTCCCACTGTTAACCACAGTACCGTTACCCCAGTACTTTGAACTCAAACTGCGTCAACTCTTGACGCTTCCACTTGTAAGCTCCCTAGTTTTCTTATCAAGAGGGTGTGTTTTTCCTAAGAACCGGTAAATGAAGTAAATTTTTGAACTCAATTGTTTATAATTACAACGTTAACCAAATTTCTTGATGACCAACTCCTAATTATGAGGGGCTTTTTAAATATGTGTCTTTCTTAAAAGATAAAAATGTCTGTATATTTGAAAATTATCTGTCCTCTGAGCTGGCGCTGTTACAGAGAGAATTAACTTTAAGAACTCTAGCCGTTGTCTAAACTATTACTATCTGGCTTTCCTATAAGCTGAAACTATTAATTGAATAAAAATATTGGGGAAAAATGTAGATTTCTTGCCATTTTATATGTCCCTCATCCATTTCCTGCCTATCAGTTTTAAATCTTATTATGAACTCACTTTATAAAGTGATTACTATAACCTGTTTCCTTTTGTCAGCTTTTCTGTGACGTATAGCAGAAATTCATCATGGATCTTCTTCTGTGAAGAAGAGACGAAAATACAGGTTCCGAAACTCTTAGAAACATTCAGAAGATATGACCCGTCAAAGGTGAATACAGTTTCAATACCAGTATTTATCTTTTGGGAAAAATGCTTAAAAGAAGATTTAATTTTCATTAATATACACTTAATATAAAATGAAAAAGAACAGAATAATAGTTGACTATCTGGATAGCAATGTTAAACAATTCTCTTTAAGTTCTGTAGCTTTCAGAGGGATGGAACTTACCATGAGCTGGAAGAAAATCTATCTATATGTGCCAGCAATTTCAGAGTTAAAAAACTATGACCCAGAGTTCAGAAATAAGTTTAAATTGGTTCTTTCTCTTCACGAAGGCTGATCACATGTTATTTTAGATAAGAAATATTTTTTAAGTACCAGCTATTTATCAAGCACTATGACAGCAGGGGCTCGGACAAACGGACAAGGATCCTGACACGTGGACCAGGGAGCGGACGGAATCAAAGATGCAATTACAGTTGAAAGTGAGGCATCTTTGAATGATGAAACGTAGGGTCCTGTTAGAAGCACACAGCCAGGCATCAGATGTAATCTGGGACGGTCAAGAACGGAAGTGGCATTTACTCCGAGTCTTGTGGGATGAGCAGGAGTTAATAGGAGAGAAAGAGAGCATTCTAAGTGGAGGGAGCATTATCTGAGGAGGCCTGGAGACTCACAGCTACTTTCATATTTTCAAATTTTGTTTTGTGCAGATGTGATGTAGCCACTGGATCTCATTTACCTCTAAATCTGATGAGAGTGTCGAACGCGTAGTAGGTGGTCGATAAAATATTCGTGGGCAACTGAGGAACCCTGTAATGACAGCCTCG
The DNA here is from genome assembly GCA_028627145.1 of Eidolon dupreanum. NCBI lineage: Eukaryota > Metazoa > Chordata > Mammalia > Chiroptera > Pteropodidae > Eidolon > Eidolon dupreanum. The sequence continues at coordinate 9,005 of JAQQSQ010002112.1, forward strand.
CAGCTGGGCTTGGGTCAGCACCTCAGGAGGCTAGGGGGCTGTCGGGGGGGGGGCTTGCTGCGAGGGTAAGATCCCCCTTTTCTGTTCTCTTGGAAAAGCTAGGGTTTTACTCCGATCGCTTTACAAGGTGCTTTAAACTTGGAACAAGCACGATGGGTCGTTTCTGGGGAGACACAGATATAACTGAATGGGAGACTTGTTAGGTTAAAAAAATAATTCTTTCAAAGGAGAGAAGAATTATGACTGTGCCTCATCCCATCTTTTCAGATGATGCTAACCAGCATCTATGTATTTTTTGCCATGGTTTATGTAAAACATTTGTTAGGCTTTTATGTTTCCCTTTGACTTGGGAAAAACTCCCAAATCCTGGAGATGTAGGAGTTTTACTCTCCTCCTAGTGTTCATTTCACCTGGAGATTATTTTTCTATTACCCGTCACTCTAGTTCTGTACAGAGGGTGGTGACTCACTCTGCATTTTAATGGAAATTGGAATGATAAATTCAAAAGTTCAAAGCAAGTTCATGAAAAGCAAGAACAGGCAAAATGAGATGTTCCCCCCTTTTCTGAACTCTGTCATGTGACAAAGAAACCTCAGATGCTTTCTCTTTCTGAAACTAGCATTTGGGAATAAAAATTCCGTAATGTTGAAGTTTGGTCAAACCAGTGTGGTTTTTTCCCCCCTACTATTTGAATTTTTAGAAAAAAAATTTAAAAAATATCTGCCTTTAATAGTGACACAAATAAACTACATATAAACAGTACGATTTAATAGTGTGTTCCAGCATCAGTTATTTGGCTTGATTCTTTCCCTTTAATATCTGTCATTCTTACCCATGCAAATTTATGCTGTTAAGCACTATTTTAAATGGAAACTTTTAATCTTTATTAAAGTAATGAATCTATGTTAAATTGCCTCTTTAGGTAATTTCTATAAATTTCCATTCCTTGATGAAGTCTCTTTTTTTCCCACTCTGTGCTTTTAATATGAGTGTGCATTTGCTGAAATGTCTAGACTTTTTCTATTTTTACTAGAGATGAAACCCCAGTACTGGTAAAGAGTAATTCTCAGGTCCTAATAGAACCCTGTCTAGGTTATTCTGTTACATTTTATCTTGATAATAATTGTCTTCATTATGAAGCCATTAAGAAAATCATTAAGGATTTTCACAGATTCTGTATTAATTTCCTTTTTAGTTTACAACATAGTACCCGACAAAAAATATTGAAAAGCAATCTTTTATACTAGATGATAGCCGAACACTGCCATTAGGAGTTAAAACATAAAAACGTGTTTGGCATAAAATTACGTGTGGAATGCATGCTTTAGTGTCTTTCTTACGAGTGGCTCCCTTTTCAAGCTCCCTCATTTAACCGACATGGGTGAGCACCCAGTACGTTAGGTATTCTGAGGGTCGCAGACGTTAGGTATTCTAAGGGTCGAGCGGGGAGCAGAATGGACCACAGCACTGCCCACAGCAGGGGACATTGCTGTTGCAAGGGAGGTAAGCTGTAAGCCACACTGCAGATAATGTGTCAGGTGGCCATACGTGCTACAGAGAAGAGAAAGCAGAATGCGGGCGATGAGGGGTAGATGGGGGGGGGCGGCGGGCTTCCCATTCTCCCTGGGGTGTTCGGGGAACAGCTTGCTGATAGGTCACATTTGAGCAGAGCGTGAAGGACCTGAGAGGGGACGAGCCATGCACTCCCCCCTGTATCAAAGCGCGTGCTTAACACCTCCACGTATCTGTCTAGCAGGGACCTCAAGTTCAGCATTCAGCACTAAATCTTGATGGCCCTTTAAACCCTTCCATCTTCGGTCTTCCCCGTCTCAGGCTTGGCATCACCATCCATCCAGGTGTTCACACAAAAGTCCTAGGACTCGTGACCGATTCCTCTTTTTCCATCGACCCCACGTTGGCGGCTGAGCCAGCCTCCAAAAACACATTCCTCTTCTCTCCAGATTGAGGATCACCCCGAGGTCCACACTGCTGTCTTCTCTTGCCGTGACCATCAGTAGAGCCTCCTAACTGGTCTCCTGGTTTCTTGCCACCATAGTGATCTAGGCTCTCTCTCATTCCAATGATAGCCATTCACCCACTCAGAAACGTCCAGGGTTTCCCATCTGAGGTAGATTCACTAGATGTCCCATTTTCCCCTGGCAGACACTGTCTTCTGTTACTGTAAACATGTTGTCCATTGTCTTTCACATTCTGTTGTTTCTACTGAAAAGTCAACTGCCTGGTGTGGGATAAATGTTAAACACTGATAATCATTAGTAATAAATGTTACTTGAATGAACAAATGAATGAATGAATAAAATAGGCACAGATTCTGGAAGGAGTTTTTCAGATTCTTTGTAG
>JAQQSQ010002113.1:0-11361 GCA_028627145.1 Eidolon dupreanum
TTCTATTGTATATTATAAAAGGCAACATTTGATATCAAATTATGTGCTATTCTCTACAATAAATGACAGCCATGAAAAATGCTGGTTAGAATTACTTGTGGTAAAAGTGTAGAATACTCATCATTTGGAGAGTTTAACTGTTACCATTGCTTTCTTGCTACGGCTTTTGAGATATTTTTATTCTGGTTTCTTCCTATGGCTAGTTAGCCTTTTACTTTTGCACTTCTTGTGATTTTTAAAATTCTCTGCAGTTTTAAATAATCTATTTAAAGTATGAGATAAAGAAATCAATAAAATATTTTTCATTTTAAGGAGGAGAGAAAATTATTTTCCACGGTTACATGGAATTTGAAAAATTCTCGATGATTTTTTTAAAAAACAAAGTTATGTCACCTAAAAAGAGCAATATGTCTTCTCTCTCCTCTGACCCAGTTTCCCTAGGTACATTATTTCCCCGTAACACCTTCCACATTAGCTTTTCAGTAACTGCCTCTCTTCCCACCATAGTTAGAGGTACATAATAATATCCAATTTATAGGCTATTTTCTTTAGCTTTATATTTTCCCAAATCTACCCTATAAGTGAAGCGATACTCTGGCCTAAGATGACTGGTGTTTGTACCCTACTTTTTTATTCTGCCCAAACAGCGATCAGACATATATCCTGATTTTCTACAACAGTGTATAATTGAAGCCACCATTGAGCTTTCCTAATGCATACACTGGGATAACAGAAGGTGAGTAAAATTTACACCTGGTGTTAGATGTGGCTATGGTCAGATACTCATCCACATCCATGTTTAGCCTCCTCTGTAGAGCACCCTGTTGCCCATCTACTAATATACCACTAGGGCTAAGACTGGGCCACCTCCACAAATGAGAAACTTCTGTGTATGCTTCTGGCTCAGATTTCAGGTGCAATCCCTGGGAGTCCAAGGCCTTCTTTTTCAGTGCCTTCTCAGGGTGTCTGGCAGTGCTATTATCAAGTCTAAGCAGAGAAATCAGAAGCTTCAAATCAGATGTGACTTTCACAATGGTCCTTCCTACGACAGCAACTGAACATCACTCTTTAACGTCAGTGCTTGAAGAGATATTCCTTTTCTCAATGCCTATGTGGCCCATTAACAGAACAGTCAGGGTTGAGTTTGACAAAATCTTTTTGAATTCCACTTTATGTTCCTTTTGGTAACAAAATATAAAAGTCAGAATTTTCTCTCATCTCCCAAGTCTTGCTACTGATCTCCATGAGCACTTGCTTAAAAAAGAGCACACGTCTCCATGTTAATGGGAAATGACTTGTAGTTTCTCCATAGTATAAATTTATAGTTAGATAAAAACACATTTTTTTTCATGGAAGTTTTATAGGAATATAACTTTGCCTACAATAAGAACCGTGTTGTATGTGGTCTGTCATATTGAGCAGCCCTCATGAGTTACAGTATTTCAAACATTTTGGTTTCAGAAAAGAACTTAGACTTTTATGCAGTCTTGCTCTGACCTTCCCCCAAAACAGTTGAGCTGTTTGGCTTAGAGATGAGTTGATGGCTCCACATCTAAATAACAGAAATTATATCTTTTAAACTCCTAGCTATACAGGTGAAAACAACAACAACTATAACAACAACGACAACAACAACAACAACAACAACAACAGTGGCAGCAGCAACAATAATAATTTATACAGGCTGAGAGAACTGACAATACTCACACTGTAATTATTTGCTTATCTGCTGTACACAATCATATTTTAAAAGGCAAGAATGTGTTGAATTCATAATTGTATCCCCAAAATCCAGCTCAGAGTACAGAATAGACAATGAATAAATGCTTGTGGAATAATTTAAAGCTTCTTTTCCTCACCGATGAACCTCAATACTCACCTCTTTCCTTCTTTTATCCAATCATTACTTAAATCTTAGTAAGTTCACTGTCTTTTATTCAATTGATCTCTTCTTCTCCCAAATACTTTCACTTTCACTTAGACTAATGTTTCATATCTGTACTAAAACAACAGCCTCCCAGCCAGCTTCTCGGTATCTCTCTCCTTTCCGGCACACTCTACATTGTCCCAGTTATCTCATTCTGATGGAAATCTGACCTTGTTATCCTGGTCTGAAAAGCTTTCAAAATTTTTCTATGGCCCAAAAGTGATTTAAAACTTTTTTTAAAAGAGAATTCTATGATACCAGAGTAGTAATTCCTGCACTCCACACTGCATTCAAATTTAATTTTTTAAAACATGTATGCTTGACTATTTTTAAAAGTGTACCAGAATTACTCCTTCTTTGAAGATGAAGTAGATTCATCTTCTAAGAACAACTAAAATCCTTAGAAATTATATCTAAAACAAACTTAAGAAGACTCAGAAGGTAGAGAGAAGTTGGACAGGCTACAAACCCTGAAGACTCAAGAAATGATATGGTGGTGAGTTCACTGGGTTTTCTTTTGCTGTATATATCCCACACTTGCAGCTAAGGAAGCTGGCAACCTAGAAATGCCAAAAAGCACAGTCAAAAAATTCCCCCAAGAAAGTCTGCTTTCTCTAGGATTAGCACCAGGAAAGGAGAAGCCTAGTCAGGCAGAAACAGTTTAATGTTAGCCTGGGGTTTTGAAGAAGATGAAGGTGGGTGGTAAGTGGTTAAGTGAGTGTATCTATAAAAGGGTAACACGAAGGAGACTTCTGCTGACAGAACTATTTTGTATCTTGACTCTATCAATGTCAATATCCTGGTTAGGATATTGTGCTATAGTATTTCAAGATGATATTATTGGAGGAAACTGAGTAAAGGGTACATAGGTTCTCTTTGTATTATTTCTTACAACTTCATGGGAATCTACAATTCTCAAAATAAAAATTTTAATTTAAAACAAAGAGTGACACCAAAGAATATTCATAAAATATGTTACATACCAAAAATCACCATGTTCCAGATCACCAACTAATTACCAAGTGTTGATGGGAAAATTTGTTTTGAACAAATAAAGTTGACATCTGTGTACATATTTTCATTCTTATAAATGTCATTAATTATGCATGTTATAGCTCTGCATTATTTTTACAACAAAGAAAACAGAACAGAAAAAAAAAAACAATAAATACAGAAAACTCTGGTTTCTAAATATCTCCTAGTGTAAAATTATACATTTGAAACTATCTACAACATGAAGAATATGTGGTGTGGAATTATACCAAATAGATAAGCAGGAACACATTTTTTTTTTTTGTCATAGGTAGAGGATAGTGAACAGTGTCAAATTCCAGACATTTTTTTCATGTTTCTATTATGGCTTTTGTTTTGTGATAAGGAATGATATCAGTTATTAAATATTTCTAGTAAGTGAAATATGAAAGAAAATTATTTGTTTCTAGTCTACGGTATTTTAGTTGAAAAATATTCCAATATTGCAAGACAATCTTAGGATGCCGTAGAGCCTAGTAGTAAAAAGCATAAACTATGGCATTAAGAAGACCTAGGTTCTAATCTGAGCTAAACCAGCATCATGCCCAAGGAGTAGCTGGTGCTTCTATACTTCCAATGCTGGTAGAGTGAGTCCTGCCTTCATCATAGCTGCAACCACAACACTAGACTTTACTGCCAGATTCCATCTCTGTCTATTGAATTACCCTGGTACTTTGTAGAAAATTAATTGACTGAATATGTGTAGGTTTCTTTCTGAAATCTCTATTCAGTTTCATTAACTTATTTATTTGTCTTTCCTTTTGCTAATACAGCACTGTCATGATTACTGCATGTTTGTAGTAAGCTTTAAGATCAGAGAGTGTTGGGTCCCCAACTAGGGTCTTTTATCAGGTTTTTTTTTGACTATCCCAGATCTTTTGTATTTTGATATAAATTTTAGAATAATAGTTTTAATTTCTATAAAATAACCTGCTGGTATAGTAATAAATTTCAATCCACAGGTTTATTTTTTTTAATTAACATCTTAAAAATATTGAGTATTTCAATCCATAAACATGGTGTAATTCCCCATTTATTCAGGTCTTTAATTTTTTCAGCTATATTTTAAATCTTTTACTACAGAAATTTTGCATATTTTATTAAAATATTCATAAATATTTTGTTTTGTAATACTATTTTAAATTATATCATTTTATTTTCAACTGTTTTCTATTACAAGAAACAAAAATAATTTTCATAATTAAGTAAATCCCAGCTGCAGCAATGCTATCTCTGTGTTCACACCTTATTTTTTTTCACTTGTGAAATAAAGATAATAATAGCATCAAATCTTTAGGGTTGTCATGAGGATTAAATGAGTTACTATTATAAATTATCACCAGAACATTGTCTTTAGAGTAAATGTTCAATGAATGTTGGTCATGGCTGCTTTTGTTGTTGTCATTGTTGTTATTGTTGTTGTTGCTTTTACTATTCTTCCAGAATAAGTGCTTCCAGGAAACATTCTCGTTTTTAAGCACTAAGGTTGCCTGGTCTCTCCAATCAGCCCTCTTCTGGAGGAAAGTGGTCTTTACTGAGTCAAGACCCTCTTCTGGATGAGGAGTAGTTATAGGATCATATATTTTATCCAGAAAAGGTGCTCTTAGGCTGTGTTCTTGTCTGGTCCTAGTGGAAAGGATAGTTCTAAAATGGAGAATTCCTTTTCCCTTCAGAAATCTGAATTATTTTGCTAAGTGTTCTAAACATCAAGGAATGAATGCTACTGTGTCAAACAAGATAACAGCATTGCAAGATGTCAATAAGATATTTATCGTTAAACGTGTCTTCTAAGGATGCTGAAAGCTGTGGGGATTAGAACTAGGAAGAAGTCCTGTTTCTCCTTTGACATTTAATCCCAAATCAAATCTACTAAAGGTTAACAGATAGAAATATAATTTGAAAGCAGTGTCAAGGCTAAGGTCCAACAGTATGCTGCAAAGACAGTGTTTGTTCAAAATTTTCAAATATAGAGAGAATTCAATCAAGTGACACAACCTCATCCCTACGTCTTAAAAATTTCCAGAGCTCATATTAGAACCTATAGTTTTTCATGAAACATGAGGCTTTGAGATGTCCAGTTCTCTTTATTTTGAAGTAAGCCGAGCATTTGGACTATCCTCAGATGAGAATGAAAGAAACTTAAAGAGATTGTTAGTTCTCTTTTCACAGTATGAATCCTTAAGTATCACTGGAATATTTACCCATCAATGTGCTGCTTCTTCCTGATAACCTCAGTTTGGCTTGCTATCATCTTAAGCAAAATGTGTATTTTGTGGAGCTGTGACATTTTGTCAATTAGACCTGTAAAGATAATGTCTGGTAAAGATCAGTATCCCACATGCATGATTCATGATACAGTCTCTTTTCCAACTATAACTGCAAAGCATAAACTCAGTGTTAAAAAAAGGAAAAGAATTATGATAGAAACATCAAAAGTAGATCATTATCTGAATTCATCAGTTGTTAATTTCTCTTTTTCTTTTGAGATAATTCACACCAGTAGTGGAGAGATAAAAAGTGGGATGGCAAGTGATATCTGAGAATACATTTATAAAATTATATAATTTAGAAAACCTTTTTTTTTTTCCTGACTGGAAAACATGACTCCTGGATGAAATTTGGAAAATGAAGACAACCATGAAAAATAAAATAAAAATCAATTTTATTGTTTTGATCCAGAGAGTTCTGTTGTTGGCATGTTAGTCTCTCTCTCTCTCTCTCTCTCTCTCTCTCTCTCTCTCTCTCTCATACACACACACACACACACACACACACACACACACACACACACACACACACACAGGTTTAATATCCTAATTAGTTCATACATTGTTATGCCCTGATTCAATCATGGACATCATTTTCTCTAATTAGACTTCAGTAGCATGAATTTAAATGTACTAAGTCATAAGGGACACATTGTTATACTTAACCAATCTCACAATATTATTATTTAGGTTGTTACAATGTTTCACTATTACAAATAACTGCGATAAATATCATTGTGCATAATAAATTTCTAGAAAAGGTATTACTGGGTCCAAATTATAATTTTTAAATGCTTTCAGTTCCTAATTTGTTTTCTTCAAAGTTTATAAATTTACACTAGCACCAACTGTAATGAAAATAAACACTGTACTCTCATTAGCAATGAGAATTATCATTAAGAAAAAATAGACCAATTTTATATCTAAAAAATAATCTCTCATTATTGTTTAAATTGCCAATTTTGAGATTATTAGTAAAATTAGACATGTTTTTAAAGTATGTCGGTAACTTTTAAATTTCTTCTTTTACTCATAAATTACATGGTGGTGATTTTTTTTTTTTTTGCCATTTTGCCCTAAATTTTAATAATTTTTTAAAACAGATTTTAAGATCTCTTTATATATTAAGGAAATTAACTCTGTCATATTTATTAAAAATAATTGTCTTTTTTGTTTTGTCTTTTAATCTATTATATATATATACATATATACATATATATATATATACACACACACATATACATAGGTAGAGATGTTTATATATATAAACATTGATTTTTTTTATATAGAAATGCCACTTCTTTATTTGCCACTTCTATTACTATTTTATACTTTGAGAAGTCCTTACATGATATGAATTAAATATTTACTATTTTAAATTTCAAGTTGTTTTATCATATTATATTTTACATTTAACAGAATTTACTTGGATTATTGGGTGAGATAGAAATCTTTACCTTCTTCTGAATAGTTAAGCAATTTTCTAGGACCATTTATTGAATAATCATTTATTTGCCACTGATTTGTTAAATCACTTTTATCTTAAAAAAAATTTTTATATAGGCCAGGGTAGAATTCAGGGCTCTTTTGTTCTATTATTCTGTGTAGCTATTCTTGGATCAGTATGTCCTGGTTTTCAAAGTAATTGGAGAGATAAAAATACATCCTGATCTTGTAATCTCAGTGTCACTTACAAATGCAGCGTTTAATAATAAAAATATACATGACTACAGGGTTGCTTAATAGGAAATAACTAAATCTGATATCAATGACCCACTATCTCTTAAGCTGTTCACTTCTTGCCATCCTGCCCCAGCAGAGGCTGCCTAGATGTATGGGTGTCAACCTAGGATGCACATTGAAATCACTTGGAAAGCTGAAAACATCCTGATAATTGGGCCAAGTAGGTCAAGAAAGTATACTGTGAAAAGACAGTCCTCAACTCTTCTTTTTCTTGTTGCATTTTAATATAAGTTGATGCTAGTTTTATACAATACATTGGGTAGGCTTCCTAATGTTTTTATGCTCTGGAACTTTTTAATAATGTCTAAGAACTAAAAACATGTAACAAATTATCCATAACTGGCCTTGGAATGTTTTATGAAGGTATTTATTTGATGAGTTTAAATTTATTCCATCATTCATTCATTCATTCATTCATGCATTCATTCTTTAGTTGATTAGCTTATTCAACAAATTATTGAGTTCCTGTTATGTACCAGACATGATGCTGGGCACTGACGACAAAATATTCAACAGACCAGAAATGACTTCTGCCCTCCTAGAGTATATAATTTAGTAGGGAGACACACAATGATCCAACTACAACAAATATGTGTAAAATTTCAGCTCAAACCATGTAGTGCTAGGAAAAGCCAGGGATTTTGTAAATGGCAGGTAAATCAAAGCATAATCAGCTGAGAAAGTGAAATGTTAGCCAGAGTATAAATTCTGAGGAGTTAATTAGGGAAGAGGAGGAGTAGGCGCATCTGCGCGGAGACATAAGCAATAATCATAAGTCCCGTGCTGGAAGAAAGCAGAGTGTCAAGGAACTAAATGAAAGCCATGTTTGGAGCAGATAGAGGCCAAACAATTCAGGACCTTGTCGACTACCTTGTGAATTTCTACCTTTACCTTAAGAGCAAACACATTAAAAGATGTTAAAAGCAAATCAGGGAGTATGTTAATTGGAATTGCTTTTCAGAAGTATGAAAAACATAGAGCAGGGATGCTGATTTGCAGAATAAATGTAAATAAACTAGTTGGAAGGCTACTGATATATTCTAGGCAAGTGATGCTAATAAGTCGGACTAGATCAAAAGTTCATAAACTATGGCCCACAGGCCAAATCTGGCTTCCTACTTGTTTTTATGAATAAAATTGTATAGAAACACAACCGAGCTCATCAATTTATTGTGTCTATAGCAACTTTCATCCTAAAATGAAAAACTGAGTAGTTGCAACAGAGACTGAATGGCCAGCAAAACCCCAAATCTTTATTATCTGGCCTTTTACAGAGAAAAAAAAAAACCTTGCCAACCCATGGGCTGGAGGAATAATGATAGAAATTGACAGAACTAGGTAGATTTGTGATATCTATTGGAGTAGTAACATTTTCTTCTTCTTGTATTATTTGTGGTATTGTATTTTTTTCTAGAAAATTATTTGTATCAATGATATTTTATAATTTAACGCTATTTTATTCTTTTATAATTTCTTTAATATTCTCAGAATCTTCATATGACCTTTTATATGTAAATGCTTATTTAGATTTTCCAGGTTTGATTAATGAGACTTAAAAATATTTTCTCTACTTAATGAGCTGTTTTAAAGTATTAGCACAGAAACTACATTAATTTAACAGTTTTTCTGTTTTCTGATGCAATGATCTTTATGTATTCTTCTGGTGAATTTTTATGTTTAATGTATGTTTTTGACTAGTTTAGTCTAACATTTAGTTCACTTATTTTTATTCTGTATTGCTAAATACTAAAATATACTTAAGGCTATATAGTATCCTTTGACTATTACTTTGACTATATATGTGTGATTTCAACATAAATAATAATTTTAAATAATATATATGATCTCAATTATTATTTTATAGTTTATTTGATTTTAATAAGAATAATTTCTATTTTATTAAGATTTTACTCTGTATCAAGTGGTATATTAAATGCATTATTTCATTTAAGTCTAAAAAATGCATGTGTAAATGTATTACTATTATACCCATTTTACAGAATGGGGACTTAGGGAGGTTTGTATTTTATCCAAATTAACCTAATTTGTAATCATTATTATTTTTATTATTATTATTATTTTTGTTACAAGAATCAAGTTGACTTTAAACCAGGTGTGAAATATTATAATGATCTTATTCAGGATTTTGGAAGTAATGAGAGTTTCTTAATAATGTCTTATTAGAGGGGTATGCTATTCTACTAGGTATAATAAATCCAGTGATCCAAAGGCCCAGGTTCTTGCCTGAAACATTAACTCTAATTGGACAGGAGGAAATGATCTGAAAATGTTGATCTTTGTGTCACAAATGAAGTAAAAATTAGGTCATGGAAGAGGCTGCTCAGGAATGCTGTGTCAGAGAGCTTTTCACCTCACTCTGAATTGAGGTGGGAATTTCTAAATCTCCTGTGGATTGTTTTCTTGGTAATCAGAACTAATTTGGCACACAAATGTTTATAATCTCTGACATTCATTGTTACAAGAATTTTCTGATTTTTCACATTGACTGTGGCCTTTTACACATTTAAAATACGTTTCTCAGTTATTAATGCGTGACTTCCTGTTTTGTTCTACTTTCTGCCTTGCAATTTTTGTGCATTTGGATGCCTGATGGATATAGAATGAAGTAATGATGTGCACGGCATGAGAAAGGTGAATGTGATAGGATTGAGCACTTTTTGGGCTACTTCAGAATACATCATCTCTAACAGTACACAATAGCCTGCCAAGTTTTCTGCCTGCTTCAAATACTGATGGGGGGCAGAGAGGCACCTGGGGAAGAAGGATAGTAGGGTAGAGGTTCTGCCTTTCTATCTTCTTTCAGGCTGTTAGGTTTGCTATGGAAGAAAAAGATACATTAGTCACCAACTATGATCTTCATAGTTGTAGTTAATATGTTTAGTGCCTAATTCAGCAAATAGCTTTCCTACCTATCTCTCCATATTATTACCATATTCTTCCCTCTCCAATTGCTTTTTTTTTTTTTAACTCCCTACAGAATAAAGTTGGACCTATCTGCCAGCAGCCAGTTTACAGTGGAAGCCAGACATTGGTTTTAATCACTGATAGATTCTCCAGACTCTGAAATGCCCTATAAAGATCTACTTGCCTCCTTTTTATTTCTGTGTATGTTATACATCTTGCTTATCATAAGCCAGGAAGGCATGATCCAAATGCCATAGTATAAAATATCTAAGTGCCCCAAAGTGGCAAAATTAATTCGATCTTAAGACCCCGTAGTTTACGCTCTTTTAAAAATCGGGACAGTGAAATTACAATGACAAACTTCCACAGAGGAGTTGGAACTAAAATCTGACTCATTTTTACTCGGTGGTGACATTTTTATGGTTCCCTGTCTACCTGCAAAGCAGTAATTCTGCAATCTGCGAGCTCCCTAAATTCATTCCTACGCTATTACAGTGGTTAACAGTATGTAAATGTGAGATCATTTTTACCTCTCATCTTTTTAAAATTAGCAAACAGAGTTGTTACACCCGAGTCACAGATATTGCTGAGCAAAATTAACTTGTCCCTGAAACTTTCCTCACTATATTTAAATTACAGTATTATGTGATTGTCCAGTAAAGTAAAAAATATTTTTTCGCAATATTGGCACATTAAGAGTTACTTCCTAAATCATTAGATACTTCTTTCTGAGGAAAATTCAGTCATTTTCCCAATGCATGAACATGGGGAAAGCATTACTATCTTTAATATTCATTGTTATCTTAGGACCTTTAAAACTGTGTCTTCTCCATGCTTTAGAAAGATAGTTTCCAGCCCAGAAGGACTGTTTTTTTCCCATCTATTGTTTATATTTAATGCTATTTTTTTCTGCTCTCCTACCAAAATGGATCCAGCCAGCTCTGAAATATCCATTAGAATCATTATTTTGTGGAAGAAAGCCACAGAGAAAGCTGCCTCCAGAAGACCACTGCTAGATGCATTTCTGACCTGGAGTGGAAGGTCTGATGGCCTGTGGGCTGTGGCCCCACGGGCTTCTCCCTGTAGCTCATGTGCAGAGGTCAGCTTCTCTGGTTACCTAATGTTGCCCTGTCAAGAGAAGCCTGCAAGCTGTGAAGAGAGCAGGCCTGGTAAATTTCAGTAGGAGGAATTAGAAGAGAAACCAGAAAAGAGAACTGGTGAGTGCTCTAAAGGCAGCACACAACCTTTGCAAGGCTGAAAAGGTCAAGACCATGGCCGAATGGAGCCCTACGTCATTGGAGGCATTTTATAAAGATCCTTGTACTGAAAGTTTGGATTTGGGGCAATCAGAGTAGAAGCTGGTTGTGCCATGAGTAAAGGAAGAGATTTTACATAAGATAAAGAAATATTGTACTGTGTGAACAATGAAAACAAACTTCATTTGCTTCCCAATTGTGCTGTGCTGAA
>JAQQSQ010002114.1:0-11358 GCA_028627145.1 Eidolon dupreanum
AGGCATATTGAGTATAAACTTAATTATTAAACTGTCAACAGATGGAAGTTCAATCAAATCAATGTTCATATAATATTATAAATTTACCCTTAAACTATTCTTGTCTGCGACTGACAGCAGATATTTCCTTTTCGCTTTATAAATGAATAGAGGCAAAAGAAGCTCAACTATTTATTTAAAGGTATAAAGGATGAAGTGGAAATTTAAATCAAGATTAATTTACATAAAAAGAATCTTTCATTTTAGAAATTTGCTTTCAATTTTAGTTTATGTTGTACCGCTTAAATATTTAAGTTTTCATATATGTTTGCCTTGTAATGAAAATATTGCTGACACTTTCCAAAACAAACTCCATTTAATCAAATTTTTTAAAGGAACTTAATTTATACCAGAGTTCATCCTTCAGCAGATCACTATATAACAAGCTAATCTCAAATTATACCTTTTTAAATCTCAAATTATATCTGTTCTGTATCTCATTTTTGCCTCTAAAAATCTCACATTTTTTCACATTTTTGAGTTAAAGACATTAAAGTTTGGGAATTAATAATACATATTAAAGGAGTAGATTATTATTTTGCAAAGGGAGAATAATGAGTGCTTAAAATCTTAGAGGTAAGAGATGGTTCAGAAATGATAAAAATATAGATAATAAAGCTACAATTATCCACCTAATTCAGGTAACCACAGAAGCTGGGAGGAAGAATTAGAAATATGTCAGAGGCACACCTTTTAAAACAACAGAGCGTAATAAAGGGAGGATGCTGGCAGCAAGCCCAAGTAGATGAGGCTCTCAGTATGTCCTCCAGAACTTGTAATGTCGTTTGAGGCACCGGGTAAGGAGAAATATACAGGATACTGTTAGAGGTAATTCAGGAAACCTGATCAAGTAGGACCGTAAGAAGAGGTACCCAAGGGAGGTCTCCTTGATAATGTCAAGGTTAAATATCGGCTAGGAATTACAACTCTCACTTACAGAGACGGAGACTGTATTAAGTGAGATATTTTAATTCTCATTTAATTCTCACAATATCCCTATGAGGTAGATATTATTATTATTCCAATTTATACATGAAAACACTGAGACACAGGTAGTTAATTTGCTAAGTGTCACATGGAGTTGCATAGTGCAGCCGGGATTGAACATCAGGTCTATCTGACTCGAGTGACAATTCTTTGTTACTTTATCAGCCTCCCCTTTTCTACAGGTTCTGACAACTGCCCACAGTCAAGCTGTTTTAGCAGGTTAATACGAATGGGTACAGAGATCACATCTTTCCTTCTCAGTGGGAGTTCTGGGACTCGGATGCACAACTGTCTTCTGAGCAACATCAGTGCTTTACCAGCCTGAGCTAAAGAACCTCTAACTTCTCACTATTTCTCACCACAAATCCTATCCTCTGGATGAACCTCACTCTTCTCTAAACAAGAATTGACCTTCCTCATATTGGGACCTGCGTTACTGTCATCCCTTGCAAATGCAACTGATCTCTGGCCATTGAAATATTGACAATTCTTTAACCCAGTTGAAAAAGCCCCTCCATGATGCCATCTGTATTGTGTCATCCCAAATGACTATGATCTCTTCCGCCTCTGACGTTTCAGAGAACTCACTCTATCCCACACCCATTGGCAATGGCTCCATTCAGCCTTTTCTTATTACCTTCGATTTTCCCTGGAGAGGTTATAGTTGCAATCATATTTTTTTTATCTTTTATAGCAACTAACATATTATTCTGTACACTATATATGGATGCTAGATCTTTGTGAATGATTCAATCAAGATTAAAACACTTTAATAATAATCGTGTGTGTGTTTGAGTAAGTGTATGTGATGATAACCCTGATCCGGTATATTAGAACTTGCACTTTTCAATAAAACATGGCGATTTTGGAAACCCTATTGCTTGTTTATCAAACCTAAAAAAAAATTAAGTTAAATACCACAACGGAGCAATGTATTTTTAAAAAGAAGTAGTGCATCTGTGTTTAGATTTTTATTATTCTTAACTCATCTATATGAGAATTTGGCTTATAAAATAATAGGCAAAATAAACATACTAAAAAAATAGTTTATAATGTAACTAATTGTTAGCTTATCTTAGGTCTGTAAGGCCTAGTTACATTTCTCTGGAGCAATAATAGTCATTTCTTCTACAGCCGGTTGCTTTCCCCAAAAAACAGAGGTTAAATATAAAGGTTCCAGGATGTGTTAGGCTCAGAGTGTGGGCAGGTGAATGTGGAGATGGGATAGAAAATAAATCCCAGAAGAGCAAAAAGATATGCAGAAGCCTGGCATCAACCACGTTTCTGGCAAGAAAACAAGTGTATTGACACAATGGGACACGGGCATCAGGGACAATGGAGACAAATTTGAATTTTCAGAACTAGGGAAGTCAAGAACAAACTACTGGAATACAAAACAATAAGCAGAGCTCAATTCATGCCCATAAAACTCAATTAAGACAAGAGGAGTCACATGGGAGAAACAGCTTTGGGAACAGTGTCAGGTACAAAACAAGCACTAGGTCAGGGAATATATGTCCCGGTACCAAAAACCAAGGCAGACCCAGGCACTAACTAGGTAAGCAGCCAAGGCAGCATCAATGACAAGCGAACCTCGAAAATAAAGCACTCCTAACTCAGGCCAAGAAGTCTTTTAAATACTTCCTACAGCTGAGTGTGGCCAATTTGGACCTCAAATGAATTATGGTGGGTGAATGGTAGACAGATTAACGAGACTGAGGGCAACGAGCAGAGAGGTGACTGTAGTATAAAATATGGGACTCATACGGAGGAGGCGGTGTTGCTTGGAGAAGTTACAACCCACGAGGTGGTTTCAAATGGCAGTTTCCCTAGTTTTTAGTCTATAAACCTGGAAAATTATTTTGCCTCCTCTAGTCTGAATTTCACCATGAACATGTTGTTAAAAGAGAGAATGTTTATTAATCATTCAGCATTTAGTAATCACCCAAATATTAATTATCATTCATCATAACTACAGTAGAGTCAAATTTTAGTTCTGGAGTTTAATATACCTATTGTTAATTTCAGTTTTTGGCTTCTGCGTATAGTCTGTCAGGATTATGCTGAATCCTCTGTGATCCCCTAAATATCTATGTACAAGCACCTCAAGAACTGCACGGAGTTCATGCATGGTGCAACTTTGTTGTCACTTACCGAGAGCTATGTCTGTGTGCACACCTTATTGTGAAAATATAAAAGTTACAAACAGATTTATCGTCTTGTTCTAAAACCTATGCCATAAAATTATTCTAGTTCCTTTAGTGATAATTAGATATATCTCTGCTATGGCAACTCTTGCCTTATACTAGTCAAACAGAGATTTTCTTTCCTTACGTGGCTGAACACACTGTTTTGTTTTTACCAAACCACAAAACACGAAACCAACAGTCTAAGACAAACCCTGTGTGGTGTGGAACATTGCAAATAAAACGGCTGCCAGGCTGACTTTTTGTTTGATGTGGCTGATCTCCTTTTCTTCCAAATGACTTCACAATTGACTACCTCTTTTCAAAATGGATGAAAAGCATTGGTAACTTTCCCTGTTGACCTGAAATGTCCATAACTTTAAGCCATAATAATGAGAAAGAGAAAAAAAAAAAGAGAGGCCCACTACAAGAAGCTAGACTCAAGAATAATATTAAAGTCTTTTTATAATAATGTAATATAAAAATTTCTGATCTACTATTATTGATGTGAAGTGACAAGCCCACAAAAACAATCTGAAAACCCAAATAGTTACATGATATGGAGAAAAGCATGTTTTTCTTCTTAAGTCATAAGCTATTTAAATTTATGCCCAATAATTTTGGAACTCAAATGAATAATTTTATGCACTACTAATAGTACTACTTGTCTCAAGCACCTTGAAAAAATCAAGTTGAAACAATGATTTTCACATTAAAAGTCCAATGTTTAATTTTAAATTCTATGCCACTACTATACACACATTTCTATATTATATGCCAAGACTCATGTCCCATTAAGTACCACTGACATACTGAATGTTTGTTTTATCTGCTTGCTTTTAAACCTAACACTGATAAGCACAACCATCACCACAACTGTGATTTGCATAGTTCTTAGTTAAATCCTATATCTAGTAGGATATGTAGCAAGAGTTTTATGTGGACAGACAATGGTCTAATCAAACTTTGGATGTTACAATGATCAGGATTCTGATGGGGAAGAGGAACTAGCTAAGGCATAACAGAAAGATGGAGGGCGCTGACTTTAACACCAAATTATTTGGCAATTGTTAAGAACAATCAAGGTTACAGTAGCAAACAACTGAGTTAAAGTTCATAGTTCCATCAGGACAATTACTGGAATAAAAGTTGAGAAAGCCATTGTTTTATAAAGGGTCAAAGAATGAAGTTCTTGAATATGAGTGAAGATAAAACAAAATTCAGTTCAAGGATAAATACAAAACATTTCTTAAGAAATGTTTTCTAATCCAACACAAGTCACTCCAGTACAGATGGCCCTAATCTTTATATGGTTTTAACATTAGTCAGAAGCGAGAACCTGGACAGTCCAGAAGCTAAAAAGATGATCGAGAAGGTGGTAAGGAAACAAAATAACACGTATTAGATATTTAGATTTTCCATCTTGGGGGGGTGGGGTGGTGAAGGTGTTATTCTCTTTCTGTCATGAACAATTACAGAGGCTCTTCCTCTCTTCCTCCGGAGAGAGATAACTCTAAAAGAATGTCTGGTAAATATAAAATATTTGTGCCGAAAGAAGGGAGAAGTAGAATTAGAAAATGTTGAGAATTAAAATATTGTACTTTATATATTTACTGAAAACAAGAGTTCTGTATGATTCGGGCCTTACATTCCTATAAACATTACTTGTGTTTTATACTTTGCTGTCAGATTCAAGAGTCTCCACTCAGAGAGTCCGCTTTTATTTTCAAGGCAGTTCTCCTAATAACCGCAGTTTAGTCATGGTTCAAACACATCTTGTGCCCTAGGCAGATTCTGCAGTGGATTTGTGGCCATTTCCATCTTTGTTGATAATCACAAGAAGGCAGAGTGTTCACCAGACATCCCGCGGTTAAGGGGATCATAAAAGATCCCAGGAGGAAAAAATTTAGTTTATACAAGACAAAATATTAATCTTTGAGGGCCATAATTTTTCATTTAAAGAATTAAGATAGTAGAACAAAAATGTTTTGTGTTGTTTTATCCTAAAAATGCGTTTTATGTATAGTTCCTAACTTTTGTTGAAAAAAAAAAAAAACAGCTTTGGCATGAAAATCATCATACAAGAAAATACAATTTAATAAAATGCCATATTTTATAAGTTGAACTGATGTAAATGTTCGAATTATCTGTTAAAACAAAGCTGCCGGGTTCTTTTTCATATAAAGCAAGCTGTTTTATTTCAAGTGTTACCATACCTTGCAGAACTTTTTTTTTTCCAAGAAACATGAGATGGAGAGACAAAGGAGAGAGAACCAAACTTCTTGAGTAATCCAACTATAGTTGTCATGCATATGCTGTATCCTTCACACTGTGATTGACACTTATGTGTAGTTAGTCCTTTATTTTATACACTGAGGAGTCATTGTTAGTGGATTACAAAAAATAAAAGTAAAAGCACAGTCTGCTACCTTTGCTGTCATCAACATCTCCAAATTATGGTCTAGGGCCAAAGTTGAATTCATGGCCTCCAGATGTTAATCCTTAGGAATTTGGTGTCAGAAAAGATAATTCTTGACAGAAAAATATCTGGCAACAGATGACATATCAGAGAAGCCTACAGTTTCTAAATTCAGACAAACTGGATTCATATATCCACGCTGTGCCCTTTCACAGCTCTGTGACCTGGTCACATTGCTTAGCTTATTTTAGTTTCCGTTTCCTCGTTTGTATATGGAGATAACTATGGTGTCTTCCCCTTAGGATTGTTATGAGGGTTTAATGAAATAATGCATGCAAAAGTTCTTAGCACAGTGTACGGTCCATAGAAAACACCTGGTAAATATTAACTACCATTATTAAATTAATAATCTTGAACCCTAACCTTAATTTTGCCTTTCTGACAAATATTTCCACCCAGTTGTTTCAAAGTTATTAGTATAGAAAAAAAATAGCAGAGCAATTTCAAAACAAATTTGCCTATCAGAATTGGGATGCTTACAGCCGACATCCAGAGTTATCTTGCCCGTTGCTCTTCCAGCGTCATTGACAGCTACACATGTATAATCACCAGCATCTAGATCTTGAGTTTCTTGAATCTTCAAAAGTCCCAAGAGAGGATCAATAATGAGGAAAGTTGAGGGCCTCAGCTCAAGATCCCCTATGTTGAAACAAAGGCAAGAACATTAAACACGAAAGTATTTACATAGTTTGCTATTGGTTTGATTTCAAAATTTCTGAAGAAAACTGATTGTAGAAGTTTTAAATACAAGAGTCTGATACAGCGTAGACACTTAAACAGTGTTTATGCAATGAAAGAATGAAGTGTTTCTTGGCACTGAGCTAATTTATTAGTCTGAATAATTCTATGAGATAACCTATGGCCAAAAATCTGGCCCTACGTGAATCACATACAAACATTTCTATGTACCTAAATAAGAATGAACTCTTTGAAGCCACGTTGGGGCACTGGGAAAGGGTGGCAGCTGTCACTGTGCTATATTAGGAAAGATAAAAGTTGGTAAGAAATTTCTAGTATTTTTGTTGCAGGATGAATTTCAATTACCCAAGAAGTGCTCAGGAGACTATGGGTGTCCTTCGTTTGGTTAATGACCAGGTTTGGGGGTTGCTGAATACTGTCAGTGTTTGGCTTGTGGGAGGTACAAGCTGCCTGAGAGGATTCTGAGGATGGCTGGCGGAGAAGGAACCACAGCTAGTTGGAGAGGGTAGAGAGTGCTTGTCGGTAAAGAGAAAGAATGGATGAGAAACTCTGACAATGGCCGGAGAGAGATGTTGTTATATTCGCCTCCCAGGACGCCTCTATGAGATCTGTATTATTCATCAAAGTTCTTTAAGTTGGAGTTATGAGTTTTTTTGGAAGAAGAAAGTAGGAGATAAATATGTGAGAGATGGAACCGTATTGAGTTTGACCTCAGTGTCAGGGTAGGATGACCCAAGAAAGCTTAGTTAGGTCTGAGTTACCTGGATATGCTGTGTGTCCCCAGAGCACAAGACCCCAAGAACAATTTCTACTAGAGGGCAGGCAATGTCTCAACAGATCTGTAAGTTAGGTTAACTTCTCCTTACACTTCTCCTCTTCCAGGCTGTCTCCTCTCCTAAGAATGTAATTAACCAGGATGACTAGTATCGTAAAAAATACCTCACACTGGACTAATGTCGCTATCTTTTTTTTACTTGTTTATGTAAAGAGTTATATCGACATCTTTGTGGAGGTCCTGAAATTTCCTGGAGGTTTTAAGACCATTGCTCTTAGGGTTTAATAGCATGCCCAGATGTCAAGTCTGAAAAGGCACTCTCCAAAAGGTCACATACCAGCCTAGCCATGTGCTCTGGGCCTGAGAACCAAAGAAGTAACTAACTCCCTTAGCATCTAACAAGCAAAGAAATCTCCAGAGCTAGTAATTGTAATTCTCTAGGACATTACAAAAAACACCAACAGACTCAGGGCAACAAACAGACAATTCTCTTTTTGTTTTTATAATTTGGGGAGGAGAAGAGGTCCAAGGAGCCATAAATTAAAAAACACACACAAAAATAATAGCAACCGCCAAGCCAAAAATAAAGTATTTTTCGGCATTCCAATATTTAAAACCCCAATCATCCTTTTAAGCTGGCTACTACATACCACACGAGAAAGAGGAGCAACTAGAGGCATGTCTACGCGCCTCTGGGAAATTTTCATAAATAAAAGCAGATGATGTTGACATAAACTTTCCTCCCACTAAGGGAGGATGCGATGTGACCTAGCTGTGCATCAAGAATTAAAATATTTGGACTGCATTTAGATTTTTGGAATTTATTTCTCCCTTATTTCTTCTGTGTATGTCAGAGAACATAATAGGATGAAATAAAGACCTTTTTGCTAGCAGCTTTTTACCAATGAAAAATGTCTAAAAGGATAGCAGTAATAAAACAAAACATGAACTGGAAAACATGGGCTTAATCAAGTTTGCATTTTGATCACATTTTAATAATCGCTCAATTTCTATGAAAAAAATTAGTCATCAAATTATTGAGAAGCCATAAAGAGAAATATAAAACCTCAAAATGAACATTGCATAGGGTTTAGTTTTAATATAAGGTTAGAAGAATGGTGTGCATAGTAAAATATATAAACTTTCTATTCTAGGATTTAATAATCATTATCATTGAAGAGGATTCTCTTTCTGCTGTAATTTAAATTCAGTTCTGGCCTCTGTGGATGTAAACACTAACAGAGATCATTATTCCTGGCATAAGATCTTTCCAAATATTTGATGGTAGTTAAATGGCTCTCAAAAATGTTTGTCTCAAGAACCTTTTACATTCTTAAAAATTATTGAGGACTTTAAAATGTTCTTGTTAAGTGGATTAAATTCATTTGTATTTATCATTGTAGCAATGAAACTGAAAAATTTGAAAATGTATGAATTTACTTTATAATAACAAACTCATGATATTTTAACATAATAAACACATTTTGTGAAAAAAAATTATAATTCCCCAAACAAGAGAAATTCAGTAAGAAGAGTGGCATTGTTTCACATTTTTGCAATTCTCTAGAATAATGTCTCCCTTAAAAAAAGACAGCTGAGTGTTCCAATTTGCTTCTGCATTCACTTTATTGAATATCACGTGTCACGGAGCCTCCCCAAACTACATTATATACTTATGAGACAGTGAGTGTAAAGAAGACAAAAATATCTGAGTATTAATAGAAAAATAACTTTGATCTTGTAGATTCCCTGAAAAGAACTGTGGGGAACTCCCAAGGATTCCTAACTAAAGACACTTTCAGAACCACTGATCAATCCAATTTCTTTAATATTTAACCAGAAATAACCTTTATGTAACATTTTAATAGTGTTTCTGATTCTTCTTTGAATCTGCTTTATGTCGCTCATTTTTAAAAAATGAAAAATCTAAAAATCTGGTGGGTTTTGTACTATGGAATTCCATTTCTCTGAGGGTCTGAGTGAAACATAATTTATCAAAGAATGATGGCTGCTGGGGGCTGGAGAGCAGGAGAAATGAGGAGTTACTGTTGAGCAGGTATGAAGTGTCAATTATATAAGATGAGTAAGTGCTAGAGATCTGCTGTGTAACGTATACCTGTAGATAACCCTACCATATGTATGCTTAAAAACTTGTTAAAAGGGAAGATCGCATATAAAGTCTTCTTGACAATAACTAACTAAACTAACTCACTAACTAACTCACTAAGTAAGTAAGTAAGTAAGTAAGTAAGTAAGTAAATAAATAAATAAATAAATAAATAAATAAATAAATAAAAATAATCACCTACTTAATCATAATTGCCTGTGGGACAAATGGTATGAAGAAAAAGTTCTTCTTATGGTCAGGCTAAGAACACTTCTTCACCCCTGTGATTTCCACAAAGTAGGATTTTCCAAACCTTCCTGGTGTCTCATCCCCTGCAGAAGTGGGACAGGAAAGCCAGTTGCTTCCTCCAATTTTCTTTTTGGAGCCAGTCTGCAGGTGGAAGGGTCTGTCCTCTAGCTTTTCACTTGATGGTCCAGACTCTACTTACGCCATCAGCCTGCTGTGACTGGGAGATTAAGTTGCCCTGATCTTGGGGTTCAGGGCTGCTTTGGAGACTGCTGATGAACAGTGGAGCATGACCTCCGATATAGTCTGTCAGTATTTAATACCCACGTTGTAGTTCTGCTGGTTCATAACTCAGACAGAAAAATGGGATATTATTTACTAGGCCCCTTGAACTCTAATGTCCATGGTTGAGAGAGCAAAATAATGGGTAGTCAACTCTAGACTCTTCTGTGTGGTGGCTGCATGACTCCCTAACTCCTCCTTTAGCTTCCAAGCTATTTGTGGGACCAAGGCTGACACGGAGACTAAGATATTCAGAAAAGAAGCCTCGATTTTAGAGAATAAGAGACTTTCTGTGCAACTGCTATATACAGGCAGAAAAATCAGCAGGTTCCACTACTTTTAAAAATCTTTATTTTGAACATACTGACTGACATATAAAGAAAAAAATTCTGTCTCTATAACACATTTTTTTCCTGGATTTATTTAATAATGGTGTGAGCTTGCAATTGATATCTATTTTTTTTAATTTAAATATTTAAGTATTTTAAGTAAGTAAAATGAGTTTGTATACTGAAATAAACCTAATTAAGAAGAAATGCTTTCTTATCAGAGAAAACATGAAGACTAAAAATCATTTAACATGGAAAACCATGAAAATGGCATTATCTCCTAGTTTCCCTCCCTGTTTTTGATCTGTTATTTAAAAGTGTTTGTTTTCTACATAAAGCCTTTCTTTTTCGCCTCATGTTCCCCAAGCATTTGAACCCGAGGTGAATTCATAATTTTGTGATTATGACATCAACCCGTTGCCATGGAAATGTCTGTGATTTAACAAACAGAATCATAACAATAGTGCTTTGTACTATTTAGCATTTTTCATCTGAAGATTAAAAAGTATTTTGCAAACAGTATCTCAATAATCCTAGCAACCTTCCTGTTAGTATGTTTGTGGGAATTTTTCTTTCTCATGGATTAAAACTGAGACAGAAACAGAAGCAGGATGTTTTACACAGATATGTGCTGTCAGCATCTGAGCCAAGACCAGGACTCGAGTGTGTTTTCCCTAAGGACAAACAGCACATTTCAGTTATTTTATTACAGAATCATAGAGCTGTAATCTTTATGTTACAAATTTAGGTGGGTAGAATTTCTATGCCTGATATATGCATCTACCAAGCATTAGGAAGCTGTCCATGAAATACATTTGTCTTTCAATTAAAAATATCATTCAAATTTAAGCTTCAACATGTGTCTTTATTTGAGTACTTGATAGAAAGTGTCCTTGAGAATCAAGAAAACTTTCCAATAGTGAGAGTCATTATCTTTAAGAAAAGCGAAGTAAAATCAGTGAACCTATTTTAAATGTTAACTGAGTATTCTTGGACCATTCTCTACAGGAAACAATCCTAAACCAACAAAGAGAACGTTCAGCTGGATTAGCGAAGGCGAACTTTTCCTGCTTTGATTTTCACGGTCCTATAATCAGTACCAGATGTCAAATCCTGAAATGCAGAGTTCAGAATTTTAAACTATTGTCTCTAGTGGGATCGTAAACACATTTTACGGGGCTGCTAAGTCACACACCAAAACAAACTTTTAACAAATCATTTTTTTATAC
>JAQQSQ010002115.1:0-11355 GCA_028627145.1 Eidolon dupreanum
TTTCCACAGAACTAGAATAAATAATCCTAACATTTATATGGAAGCTTGAAAGACCCCACATAACCAAAGCGATCTTGAGGAAGAACAAAGTTGGAGATATCATGTTTCCTGATTTCAAGCTATACTACAAAACTATAGTAATCCAAATAGTATGGTACTAGCACCAAAACAGACACAGATCAATGAAGCAGAATAGAGAGCTTAGAACGAAATCCATGCTTATATGATAAATTAATCTACAACAATGGATGCAAGAATATACATACGACAGGGGAAAAAATGGTCTCTTCAAATAATGGTGTTGGAAAAATTGGACACATACATGAAAAATAAATGAAACTAGACCACTGTCTCATATCATGTAAAATAATAAACTCATACTGGATTAAAGCCTTAGAGGTAAGGCCTGAAACTATAAAACTAGGAGAAAATATGGGCAGTAAACACTCACATTAATCTTAGCAATATTTTTGAGATATGTCTCCTCAGGCAAAAGCTAGAAAAGCAAAAGTAAACAAATGGGAGTACATCGATTAAAAAGCTTTTACACAGCAGGCGAAACCATCAGCAGAACAAAAAGGCAACATACTTATTGTGAGAAGATGTTTGCAAATGATATATCTGCTAAGAGGTTAATAACCAAAATAAATAAAGAACTCATACAGCTCGACATAAAAACCTCGAACAAACAATCCAATTTAAAAATAGTCGGAGGACCTGAATAGCCATTTCTCCAGAGAAGACATACGGATGGCAAACAAACACTTGAAAATGTTCGTGATGTTCAACATCACTAAGCATCAGTGAAATACAAAATAAAACCACAATGAAATATCACATCACACCTGTCAGAGTGGCTATTATCAAAAAGACAACAAATAAGTGTTGGTGAAGATATGGAGAAAAGGGAACCTTCATGCACTGTTGGTGAAATTGTAAACTTGTAGAGCCGCTAAGGAAAATATTATGAAGATTCCTCAGAAAATGAAAAATGACAACTATACAACCCAGCAATTCTACTGCTGGGTATTTATTCAACGAAAACAAAAACACTAATTCAAAAAGATATGTGCATCCTCTGTGTTCACTGTAGTATTGTTTACAGTAGCCAAGATATGGAAGCAACTGAAGTGTCGATCGATAGATGAATAGGTATATGTATCAATAGATAATATATATATATATATATATATGTACACACACACATATATATATGTATATATACACATATATATATATATGTATGTATGTATAAACTAGCCATAAAAAAGAATGAAATCTTGCCATTTGTGATAACTTGAATGGACATAAACAGTATTATGTTAAGTGAAATAAGACAGAGAAAGACAAATGTTATATGATTTCACTTATTAGTGGAACTTAAAAAAAAAAAGCAGAAACAGTTATAGATACAGAGAACAAACATAGTTGCCAGAGGGGAAGCCGGTAGCGGGATGAGTGGAAAAAGTGAAGAGGATTAAGAAGTATAAACTTCCACTAACAAATAAGTTATGGGTTGTAATATATAGGATAGGAAATATAGTCAATCATATCATAACTACATACAGTGACAGATAGTTACTAGATTTATTATGGTGATCACTTTGTAAAGTAGGTAAATGTTGAATCACTACATTGCACATCCAAAACTAATATACCATTGTACGTCAATTATAATATAAAATAAATTTAAAATCCAATAATCGTTTAAAAATATTAATAATAGTTGTTTCTGTTGCCTCCTATTGAGTAGAAAAGTTTCAATTTTTTATTTCTTTGGGTTGTTTTATTTATTGCGTTTCTTTTGTTTTAGATAATAATACAAAAAGAAGACTACTGAGAATATGCGCATGGTAAAGTCTGGACGCCAGGCACAGGTAAGGATGAAAAGATCATATTAATTACTAGAATAGGGTACTATAACACAGCTCTTCAAAAGCAACAAAGGTACATATTCACACATTAAGTATAAACCCTCTGTGCATGTTTAGTGGTTAAATTTATAGTTCAATATTTTATTACATTGTAATATTCAACCTGCATATAGAGCATATTTTAATATCATATTTAATAGTCTAGCAATATTTATGATGGTTATATTTCATTTAATGGGACTATTTATTTTGTTTTAATGCTCACTAGTTTTCCACCTTTAGCTCATTTATTGATTAAGTGAAAGACGTTTGTCTAGTTGTCTCAGGATACATATGTAGTATAATATGTGGAGTGTTACATATCAAAAGATTTTTTCCCTTGCGTGATTACGTTAAATATTAAGATCATATATGTTTATCAGGTTTTTTAAATTTTCATTTCGAAACTATTACAAATAAAGCTGCTTTGAATATCTACATAGAAGTCTTTGTATGAACAAGTTTTTTTCTTTGGGGTCAGTACCTGGGAGTATTTTAGTTGGGTCATATGACAGGTGTATGTTAAACAATATTATTTAAACTACAAAACTGTGCTTCAAAGTCTTTCTTCCATTTTGCATCCAATTAGCAGTGTATAAGAGTTCTGGTTCTCCACATCCTTGCTAATGTTTGGTATGGCTAGTCTTTTTAATTTTAGCCAGTTTTTTGTGATGTTATATCCTGTGCTTCTTGATTTCCCAAATGACCAGTGATGGTATTTTTTCATGTGATTATTGACTATTTGTATACCTTTTATGAAATATCTATTAAATTTTTATGTTTATATTTTAATTAGGATTTTATCTTTTTATCACTGAGCTATAAAAGTTTTTCGTCGTCTACATACAAATTTACTGTCTGATACGTACGTTGCATGTATTTTCTCTCAGTCTAGAGCTTACATTTTTTATTTTATCAATAGTGTATTTTGAAAGACAAAAATTTTTTAATTTTGATGAAGTCCACATACACAGAGTAGAGATGTTTGAGGATCAGGTGATCAGTGGAGTTTTAGGACAGGTTTATCTCACAGGGGCCTAATGGGTCCCCTGAAACCTGAAAATATCCCGTGGTTATTTCCTCAGTTTCAGAAAGCATAATTAAAATACATATACTGAGCAGTGGACAGTATTCCCTCTTGCTTGGGGAGGGTCAGTATTTTGTTCTATTCAGGCATTCAACTGATTGGATGAGGCCCACCATAGTACGGTGATTCCAGTTATTGTTATGCAACCAGTACGGTTTAAAAGACCCTCAATAAACTGTGCCTTGGTTTATCATGTGCAACTTATCATGTGTAACTGAGAAAGGGTCCCAGGAGTTGTGCCTGAAATTTTTTGTATCTCTCTGTTTACCAGCTGTATCAGTTTCTTTCTCTTGCTGTACTCTACCTTGACCTTACTTAAAGCCTAAATTGAGTATACTCTGTGAAGTCTCAAGAATCCTTTCCGATATCTGGCTCTATGTAATTGCTGCAGTTGCTATTTCAAAATTTATAAAAATGGAGTACAAAACGATGCTTAAGACATTTTACTGATTATTTTCTTCCCAGTGGTTACACAATTTAAGAAGCCAACCCTACCATGGAAGAAATAAGATCTGTGATTGATTTTTGATTAGTGCTCCTGTAATACACACCCTATAGCATTGTCTAGTCGGTTCCACTACAGTTATGATAGTTCTTGACAGCATAGCACTCCTCTACCATAAACAATGAATTCTATATAAAGAGACTATGTAATAGTACTTGAGTTGCATTAAGTTTTTTTTCCTTGAACTATGATTTTAGTATCCATTACATAAATAAATGACACCTATTTATTTAAAAGTAAAATTTTTATTTAATCTAAGGACAAGTATGTGCTATGTAAGTTTATCTCCAATTTGATGCTGTACGTAAGTGAACAAACATTGTGGTAAAGCATTTATTCCATAAAACACTCCCCTTTTTTAAGAATGGAAAGGATAAAAAAGAATGAAAAAGAAAGGATTTGAAGACTATTTCCGAATAAAATGTTCTAAATCAAACTTCCTTAAAAAAGAAGATTGTCACCACCCGATCCTGACCTGCTTGATCCTCACCTCATCAATAATGGAGTTAAGAACAAGAGGAATGATCACATATAAATTTGCCAGGAGGATGTGAATATATTGTGGAACACTGTGGCCAAATCAATGTGTCATAAAGGAGAAAAAGGCTGGCGTAAAGAAAGCTAAGATAACACATACATGGGAACCACAGGTATTGAGAGCTTTGAGCCTGGCCTCCCAGGATGGGAGTCTGAAGACAGCATGTAGAATCTTCACGTGAGAGATGGCAATCAAAATAACATCCAAAAGTATCATAGAGATAAGGATTAATCCAAATATTATGTTGACCTTTATGCTAACACAGGCCAGATGGGCAATTCCCATGCGCTCGCAGTAAGTATGGGGTATAATATTATACCCCATAGCCTTAGAAGAAGAAATACAAGTGGAAAAACCAAAACAAAATTTTTCAAAATTTCTACTCCAGCAATAATACAAATAGTTCTGTTGCTGAGAATTGCGTTGTATCAAAGTGGGTGGCAAATGGCCACGTAGCAATCAAAAGCCATGGCTATAAGCATGAATGTTCCAAAGCCTGTCAACAGGTGTATGAAGAACATTTGAGCTAAGTGTCCCTCAAAGGCAAAATCACTGAGACCAAACCAGAAGATGCTCAACATTTTGGGAACGGTGGCAGTTGACAGGCCCAGATCAGTGAGAGCCAACATGGCCAATAAGTAGAACATGGGCTTGTGAAGGCTGTGCTCAGTCTGGATCACAAAGAGGATGATGACATTCCCTAGGGGGGCAATCGGGTACACTGTACCAAATGGGAAGCCAAGCCAGAGCTGCATATTTTCTAGTCCTGGGATTCCCAACAGCAGGAAGGATGAAGGATGAATATATGAGATATTGGCTGGAGACATACTGGCAAAGGTTTCTGATGGTCACATCCTCTCATTTGAAGGAACCTTTAGTTCTATATAAGACTTCTCAGTGCCTCGTCAATACTGCTAATACCAAATAAAAACAACAAAAAAAGATGTAATTGGTACATTTTATCTAGGAATACAGGTCATGTTTTCCTTTAGATGTCTCTTGCACTCATTTACTTTCATTGATACATATGGCAAATGAAGGATAATATTCCTTAAGAAATGAATGGATATTCAGACATTGCACTAGATGTTCTAAAGTAATTTTAATGAGATGTAGACCAAGCTAGTTGATATAAGATTCTATATTAGGCTCTAACTTTTTGAATACTTAATTATAAATTGGGATAAGATACACGCATTGATAGCTCACTGGTAAATGTTTACCATCTGTGGGCACTGGCAGTATTGTAGAATTTAGAAGGATCCTTCAGAATCATTTGCTTAACTAGAAATATGAGTACAGTAGATATCGCTGGGCATTTCCACTTTAACCAAGGTATCTTTATTCCTGCTACTTGACATGGCCTGTCTTTTTTCCTCATCATGCTAATAAATAACTTGCATCAAAATCTAAGCATATTATTTTGCTTCTTCTAGATTTATGTTAATTTATTCTGTCATCAACGGATAAAGATATCTTCTCTGTTCTTTGAAACAGGAGTTTGCCTTACAAGGCCATTATTTCACAAAATTCAATGCAACGTAATAAATCTTAGGTACGAAACTGATTTTTTAGAGAAATTGGCTCCAGCTTAAAGCAGCGACTGAAACTTTCAGGCTCCCCATCTATCCCCTATTCTTCACAGTAGACAACTTGAGTTCACTTCATTTTTAAATAATCCATGTCATTTCCAACTTTGTTTCTAAAAGGGGGATCATGAATATTATTGTTATGGTTACTATTATCATTGTCATCGCTACTAGAAGGAAGAGAACAGTTATAAACATAATAGTGTCATATCGGCATTTAATATTACTTATTTCAATTTCACGAGAAAAGTTTAGACAAATTATATCGCTTGCTATTTGCATCAGCCTCATGAGACAAACTGGACAGATTCTGGTTCCTGAATTAGTGGATTTCTTCTATGTGTGAATCGCAGGTACATGTCTCCATCCTTAGAATTAACATATACTTTGTTATAGTCATCCAGCTCTCTGACCTCCTGGAATTCCTAGGGTTCTGCCCAAATGTGTTGATTCACTGGACTTCTGTTTACTCTCAAGCACTTAG
Organism: Eidolon dupreanum; assembly: GCA_028627145.1. NCBI lineage: Eukaryota > Metazoa > Chordata > Mammalia > Chiroptera > Pteropodidae > Eidolon > Eidolon dupreanum. Next base: position 6,117 of record JAQQSQ010002115.1, read on the forward strand.
CCTTTTATTCAGTTTCTTAAGCTACATCGCCCTTGAAATCAGTATCCCTAGGTTTCTTGCCAATATACTCTTCCTCAGTTTTTACAACCTCTCGCATATTTTACTTATGTAATTGGTCTAAATTCACATTTCTAAAGAAATGGAAACCAAAGATAAGTGTGTTCTTAATCATAATCCATAAAGAATAGCTCTTTGAAGAAGATGAAATAGTATTAATAATTGGAGACATAATCTGTTCCTACAAGCCAAGGAAGTTGAGATCTTTTACAATATATAATACACCTGAGATTTTAGAAAATCAAAGCAGAGATTTTAAGAATAAAAGAGGCATGACCCCGTGAGAAAAAAAAAAAGATAAAATTTCTAAAAATGGAAATGTACCTGTTAGAGGGATCCTCAAGACAGATACGAGGGGAAATAAAAAGAGGAACAAGCATCACGCTCCCATTAATCCCGCAGGTCTCCACCTTACGTACCCATTCTCAGAGAGGCCTTCACTGAACCTAGCACATCGGTTCATGATATTCTCTCCCAGGGTCCTTTTATTCTACCACACAGCTCTCTGTATGTCTGTTTAATCAATGTCTGGGTTCTCGTTTAATGATAAGCTTCATGCAGAGTTGCGGAGGAGGCCAGGGAGTGGTTTTGTTCATCATTATTTCTTTAGCACAGCATCTGGCAGATAGCTGCCAAAACATTTGTTAATGAAAGACCAAATAAGTAGGTAATTATTAATTTCAACTCCTGGTCAAAAGTCCTGGTGTTAGAAGAATAGGAAGAGAAATCACGCAGTGTATCTGGCAGTCAAGGATGAAGAAATGAGAAAGAAAACCATAATCCTCATAAGACGATAATGTGAATATATAAGGAAGACAACTCTGCCAGAGGCTTTCCTCACCGAGGTGAGTTTTCCATGGACCTGTTATACAATAAAGGCAGAATATCAGGCAGACGTTGTAGGGAGAGTTTAGTAAAAGCAGGTAATCATGACAATCAGAAATGAGAAGTAAAATATGATTGATAGATTTATTTATGTATAACTTCTTCTCCTCATGGAAACTCTTGACTATTGTGCTACTCTATGCCATCTATAAAATGTCAATAAGATAGTTTCATAGTGTCTCATTTTCCAAAATCTGAGTTATTCAGTCTTTTACAATATCAACTCGTTTTCAGCATAAAGTCATTATTCACCTGTATTAGAGTGCCTAAACAAATAGAATTGTGCAAGAAGCAAAAGGATGATGCTGAAGACCTGTGAAATCTGAGATCAAAGCCTTAGACTTCTAAGGAAATTCAGAAGGCTTCCAAGTAGGAGAGAAACAAAGTAGGACGGAAAGTATAGGATTGCTGCAAAACAGCCTCATTGTGCATGTCACCCATCTGAAAGATCCTTATTTCCTCTACTTAGGAAGTCTTGATCGCTACATAGAACAAACAACAAAAGTTCAAGAACTGCGTTAGAACTAGAAATCTGTTCCATCGGGTGGATATTCTGCAGTGCTGGGTAAAGAGGGGCCTCTCTCTTACATCAGAATCGTTCTTCTGCCCAACACTGAGTAGGTCCAGTTCAGAAGCAACTGCTATCTATATACCAGATCGATTTCAACACGAATAAGATCCAGCCTCCTGACCCATACCAAATAGACAGGTTGATTGCTAAATAAATAATGTTCATGATCTGGGAATATTTTTATCTACAGCTTACATATTTAATACTAAAATTGCCTGATAATACAGAAGACTAAAGAGTGAATATGTACATAAACATATTATGATTTATGTCACATCTGCATAAATCAAAATGGAAAAATTCATGGTGCTTTTAAGAATCTATGTCCTATTTGGAACCTGAAGATATTAAACTATTGAAGTTCTCACCATTAGTGACACTGAAAAAGAAATGGATAAACGTATTGATTTGATGTGGAGAAACACTGAGAATGCAACTTTTGGATATTAAAAACAAAAAAAATGCTGAAATAACCAGCAGCATGATAAAGTTCTATAGAATTAGTCTATATGAGAGAATTAGAAATAGGAGGGAAGAAGAAAGGGGAGGAGAGAGGTGGGAGAAGGGAGGGGAGGAGAGGAGAGGGAAGACAGCAGGGAGAGAGAAAAAAGACAGAAGAGGAGGAGAGAGAAATTTAACAACACCTTAACAAAACAAATTTCTTGTTTGTTTAATTTTACTGTTTCTTTTCTTCTTTTATTAAAAGCAGGTATACTTGTGAAAAAATAAAACTCTAAAATATGTAGAAGTACTTGAAATTCTACCAATTAATAATAAACATGCAAATTATTTTGGTTTATCTCCTCCAAATTATTATTTATATCATACATGCAGTTAACAAGGTGATTGAATCAGCAGATCCAAGTCCAAACCTTCCCAATCTATACCAGCCTCAGGCATAACCAATATCGAAAGAATCTACAATTCCGACTAATCCCTGCTCCAAGCGTGTGTCTCAGCTTCATTACTGTGGTTCAAGTAGAAAATTTATACTAGGATCGAAAATCCTCTCCTTGACCTGCAATGGCTGCTGGGGCTCTGTGGGATGAGAGCATGGAAGACAATTAATTCATAAGTTTTCACTATAGGTTATGGGCATAAAAATGTCCTTTGAGACTTTCAAGTTTCTCCCTTTAGGTTCCCAACTTGCAAGAATTTCTTATTTTCTAACAATCCACTATTTCTAATTACTCTCTTGCCATCAGTCTCATAATAATAGCTGAGCCAATCTATAAATTCCCCATCTTATTACTCAGGGCTGTTATATTCTCTAATGATTGTGCCACTTTTTTCCAGCAAATATTATTTACTTGATCTAAAAGTCAGGTTAGCCTTTTATCACGTATTTAATATTAAGTATGTGCGCAGATATGTTTTGCATCTGTATATCTCCTCTCACCCTGAAGTTTATAATCTAGGTGTATAGATAATACTAGCCCCTTTACATAAATATGCAGATCATTAAGTTTTAAGTTATACAGTGCTAACTATAGAACTACAGAAATTTAGAAAACCAGTAAGTCTCCCATGCTTTCTAACACAATTTCCTTTAGAAAGAAGTTGGAAGATGACACAATAAAACCTGCAAAGTAAAATAGAAACAGATATTCTTTGAGGACATCACAAGAAAAGGTTATATACTGTGTCTAGCCTGGATGAGTATAGAATCATGGAAAACTGGCTTTCTTCTGAGAAAAGAAAAAGCAGCTCTAACAGCTGTCAGCTAACAGCTTGCCTGGCACCAACATCTTGACAATGATGATGCCCACTTAACATAAACAATTTCACAAAATATGAACGTTAGACAAGGTCACTTTGTGTTCATGATGATATCGTGAAATAAAACAAGACCCTTCTATAATCATGCGTGAACAGAGACAAAAACAACAATACTGTCCCCCCCTCCAAAAAAAGGTATCCTCCCAGTTAACACGAGTAACTATGGCTATTTTATCAAATAAAGCTTTAGGCCTCACTCCATTCCCCTCACTTTCTCTATAAAAGGTATTAAAACATCTAATAACTGATTTAGCCTCTTCTCTTGAAATCATCTTCTTCTAAAAAATTTCCCCAGAACAAGGGCAAATACAATATCAAACCATCCCTCTCACATTCTTACTGAGTCACTTAATGTTTCATCACTACGTGTGGTGTCCCTTCTTGTAGCAAGTGATAAATCCCACTATTGGCTAGAGGGCATTGATATTTCCTACATATGACAGTGTCAGTCGGTCCACATGCTTACCAGTAATTGGTATTCTCAGAGCTATTTATAAATCATGCTGCTTCGTTGTGGTTTTACTTTGCCTTTCCCTGAAGTCAAATGATGCCGAGGAATTTTTTATGTGTTTATTTACCACCCATATAATTTTCTTTAGTGAAGTGCCTGTTCAAATCATTTGCCCATTTTTTAAAATGGAGTCATTTTCTTAATATTGAGTTTTGAGAATTTTTTATATATCCTAGGTCCAAGTCTTTTTTCACGTATGTCTTTTCAAATATTTTCTCCTAGTCTATGATTTGTCTTTTTCTTTCCCAGTGTCTTTTGAAGAGCAGAAATTCTTGTTGCTTAATGAAGTCCAATTCATCTTTTTCGAATAGTGCCTTTGTGTCAGAGCTAAGAAAACTTTGCATTAGCCAAAGTTACAAAGATTTTCCTTTATGTTGTCTAAAAATTTTGTGCTTTTAGATGTTACCTTTAAAATTTATGTTATTTCTTGAGATTATATTAAAGTATAACAACGTTCTAGAAAAAAGGCATAAAACACAAAATTAGGGTTAATAAATTTTAACAAAGTGCCGACACCAAACAGATCAAGAAACAGGATATTACTAGTAATTCAGAAATCATCTCATATCAGTTTCCAGTTACTACTACCCACAAAAATAATCACAATCCTGACTTTTCACACCATAAACTGTGTTTGCCTAAGAAACAAAGAATTAGCAGCAGACCTGAAACCATTTTTTCCTCTCCTCCTGGGTAGCCCTGGAAAAACAATGACTATTGTTAATTCTCCTTGTGAACGTGATAATGACTAGACATCCTAGTAAGGATAAATCACTGGTATTGGTTTATGTCTATCCCATTTGACAAGTTAGCCCTTGTGTTATCACTCCTGTTTTGAACTTAAAGTATATATATATATATCATATTTTTCTATCTGGCTCATTTGTTATTTATATTTATAGTTTGTTCATTCTCATTGCTGCATAGTGCTTCACTGTTTAAACACATCACACTTTTTTTTTTTTACAAATTTTAGTATTAATGTACATTTGAGCTGTATCAGTTATTGATCGTTACATATAGTGCTTCTGTGATCATTAATGTACGTATCTTCTGGTGAATTTTGCAATGCTTTTGTTGGTTATATTCTTAGGAGCAGAATTTCGGAGTCGTAGGATATGTACGTGACTAGCTTTCTGAGATATTCAGAATTTTCTAAAGTGATTTTACCAATTTATTTTCTCGCTAGAAATGTATGAGGATCTCGTTGCTCCAGATCTTTGCTGTTACCTAACATTTCTAATTTTATCCATTCTGGTCAAAATCCATTCTGGTCAGTATATAAAATTGTTTAGTGATTTTTAAATCTATCCCCGTTATGACTAAGAAAGTAGAGCATCTTTTCATGTTAATTAGAAATTTGAAATCCTCCTTTGTGAACTCTCCGTACAAGTCCTTCGTTATTTTTCTATATGGTTGTATTACATTTTCTTATC